>MJUU01005762.1:0-29386 GCA_002080025.1 Modiolus philippinarum
AACCAATCAATCGATTACCATTCGACTTTAATTGAAGAGTGATCCACAAGTTAAGTCTGGATCTTACAGGGGAAAAGAAGGTTCATCTCCGAGAAAACTAAGCCCCTTACACGCATTGGGAACAAACCAAACTTCTTAGGTTATTGAATGACACAGACAGACATACATTTTGTCTACATTTAACATGTTTAAATCAATTCTTATTCAATTGTTGGACCCATGATTGTTGAGGATTATTGTGTACAACAGATGTAGGATTTTAATATCAAACCATTCAACACTCATTGAGTTACCATTTATAATTCCTTGCACATTCCCAATTACTTTTTCAGATCATTTAATTGATATATGTACGTGAAAACAATTCATATGCACTGCCTACTGACGAGTCCCATTGCATATGAGTATTTTCAATTTTCATAAAGGGGACGAAACTCACAAGACCAAACCGACACAAAAAGGGTTAATGTTAACACAGATGTATTCATATTTTCAATTAATATTAATGTATTATGATGCAGTTTTTCTTTTTGTCAATCTCAGATTCAGTCAATATGTTATGTTAGATAAGTACTACAGCTATACAAAATGTATACATGTAAATTTAAAAGTACGTGTATATGTATATAAACATGATAAATAACATTTAAAGTGACTACTACACTGCATTAAATTGTTATTTTGAGTTTGGCGTTACATTTGTAAGACACTCTGAAGTCAACATGGCCTTGGGAGTCTAGGCATAGACCAAGCACCAATGAACCTCAATTAGCAATCAAACCCAACATGCCCAAGTTTTTATATGTTAAATATCTGACTGTTATTGATGTTAAACTGCCCTTCGGTAAGAAGTGCAATTATTTTAAACAAATTATTTTTATTACACTTCCTGTACATATGCTGTTAATGCTATAATACTGTCCAGAGTTTTCAATTTTTATACCCCACTCCCAACATGCCCAAGGAGGGGGTATACTGTTTTACCTCTTTCCTTCCATCCGACCATCCTTCCGTCACACATTATTTTCGTTGCATTATTTCTCTGCACATACCTACCAATCACAGCCACTTGATATTTGATGTGGTGCTTTCTCATTTTCTCAGTAACTATAAGTGTTAGGTCAATGATATTTGGTATATAAGTTGGTCTTGAGTAGTATATGACAGTCTGCTATTCAGCTTAAAGCCTTTTGTCTGTGACCTCAATTTCATGGTCTAATGAACATGTAAAGTGTTTGTGGTTAGTTTAGATTCTCAGTAACTACAAGTGGTAGGATAATGATATATTGTATGTAGGTTGGTCTAAGGTAGTACATGGCAGTCTGTCATATGGCTTTTGTCCTTGACCTCAATTTCACGGTCTATTGAGCATGTTCAGTTTTTGTGATTAGGTCATTTTCTCAGTAACCATAAGTTTTAGTCAATGATATTTGGTATATAGGTTGATCTTGATGAGTATTACATGACAGACTGTTATATGGCTTTTGTCTTTGACCTTAATTTCACGGTTCAATGAACATGTTAAGTTTTTGTGTTTAGTTTAGTTTTTCAGTAACTAAAAGTGGTAGATCAATGATAAATGGTATGTAGGCTGGTCTTGGGTAGTACATGACAGTGACATGTGGCATTTATCCTTGACCTCAATTTCATGGTCCAGTGAGCATGATAGGTTTTTTGGATTTGGTCATTTTCTCAGTAACTATAAGTGGTAAGTCAGTGATATTTGATATATAGGTTGGTCTTTGGTGTTACGTGACAGTCTGCTATATGGCTATTGTCCGTGTCCTCATTTTCATAGTCCAGTGGTCATGTTAAGTTTCCCAGTCTCTATTAATGTAAGGCCAATAATATTTGGTATGTGGGTTTGTCTTAAATGGAACACGACAGTCTGCTATTTAGCTTTAGCCCTTGACCTAATTTTCATGGTCTAGTGAACAGGTTTTGTTTTTCAGTATCTATCAGTGTTAGGTCACTGATATTTGGCATTTTGGTTTTAGGTGATACATGACAGTGTGCTTTATTGCTTTTGTCAGTTATCCTAATTTCACAGTCTATAGGGAATATGTTTAGTTTTCTGATTTAGTCAGTTTGAGTTTTCACATCAATTTTGTGACCATGTAGGGACGGGCAAGACATCAATTTGGGTCCACACTTGTCTTAAATAAAAATAACTTCTAAAGCAGACAAACAGTGTTAATGAGGTCATCCAGTAATTGGCTTGGTACACTTATAGATAGGCTGCCACAGTAATTGAACTTTGACATTCCCTTTGCCAAGCAATCGTTAATCATAATAACTTAACAAGGAAGAGATCTTAAAACTAGTAAAATTACCGTTTTCTATGCAACTTTGGTATTGATTGTATTTAGTAATAGGTTCGTATCTATCTTTTATTTCTTTTAAAACAACTGACAAGTTTAAAGGTTTAAAGCGGTCCACCCGTTACCGGTTGAGTAGTAGACTATCTGTCACAGTGTATCAGCACTCTGGACATTACCTACGCTAAGCTATGTTAAAGCAAAATGAATTATCAAGGAGGAGATCAACCACAACATTGTTCAAACTAGTAATAGGCACACACATACCCTTTATTTCAAAAAGTTCGTAGTTTTCCGTATCGAAGTGCCACACTTCATACATTCAATGAATCTGTATCCCAGGTTCCGGTCAATGCCCTTTCCCCGCCTAGGTGTTGACATGGCGTTTGTTGATTTGGTTCGGTCCAGGTTATAAAGAAAGTGAACAATGGTTTGTTGTGGACTTTTGCTTAGAGTACTGAGATTTAGAGAGCTCTAGCTGGTTGGTAGTACTTTGCATTTTGCGAGTCTTTCGTCTCTTTGAAACTCTCCGTGATGATGGTGTGGTTACTTATTGGTATCTTGACTTCATTGTAAATACTAATTCGTTGAAGGTTTTTTGTCGATGGAAATTGTCTTGAAAAAAACAATAGGCTACAGTCATATGTCAAAATTTTAAAGGATGACACAGTTACCCGTCTTAAACTACCTGTACGACCTAACAGAACTAATAAGAATATTGCCGTGATTGTACCTGGAATGGTCACTGTATGATCTTTTTTCTGATGTCGTTGTCAAAACTACAACAAATTATTGGTTTGAATGAGGTCAAAGGGAAACTTTCCTCAAATGTTTAACACTATGGAAAACCAATCCTTCATATTTAACCTCCTACCAGATGTAGAGTATTATCAACCAGTCAGTATGAAGCTAAAGGAGAGAATCGCTTTCCTCGAATAGTACAAAATGTGTTCAACTTACAACAACAATGTATAGTCATATAGTTATTGTCCTTCCGATGTGTACGTATGGAGTAGAGGTTGTTTCTTAAGATAAATGATATCCACCGATGGGCAAGGAGGGGTCAATCTATTCCTGCAATGCATTACGAAAGCTTTAGCTTGGTATTTCGTACATAACTGGACATTAGACATCATACTCGCTCAAGATTAGGATATCGTCAGACAGGGAAATATTCCATTAAAGCAATGAAATGGTAACAATATTTATCTGCAGTGTACGGTATTCTGATGTAGCACGCTCGTATTGGTGGTGAGAAGAAAATCCAGTAAACAATATGCCGATGAGTGAATTACGTTTTAATTTACGTTGAAGAAGAAAAGATACATAGAAGACCTTGAGCATATATCTTTCGATAAATACAGTGTGATCTGAACATAATATGTCGATTCCCTATAATATTTTTACCCTTTAGAACCCAGAGATGCCTTTTACAGGGGATGTAAAGAAGCATTTTCCATGAAACAAAGAAGCGTCTGAGGGAGAAAACATAGATTAGTACGACGTAAATTCACTCTACTCCATACCAACAAGACCGCTATGTCCATACAACCGACCAGACAAGAGTAAAGCTTTACATTTATGTGGATAAATGGGACAGGAGCGCCCTACACGCTGACACACTCGGTTTTATTTACTCCCAAACATAGAGAGTGGAGTTAGGAAAACTGAAAGACGAGGTGGATAGAAACAAGATCTCCGCTTTCGTGACCGGTGGACCGAAGAAGAATGCTTACAGCTTAGCCACACCTGACAACGACGGAACAGAAACTGTGAATAAGATCGAAGTACAAAAATACCCTCACCAAATAATCTATAACGATTAAGGACATGGTGATTATTGAAAGACCGTAAGCTATTTCCGGATCATAAGGGCCAATATGAAACTTCTGTATATCCATGTATCAGAATGATAGTTATAAAAAACTTGTACAGAAATATTGTATGAGTTGTGCTGACATCCACACTTACTTGACATTATTAAAGCTAACAAATTTTTTGGAACAGAGTTAAAAAAAAAGACATTTGTGCAAAGAAATTCAAGTCTTCATAATATTCCAAACTAACTTGAATTAAAATTGAATTAAACTTATTTTATTGCTCAATATATACAGCAATGGGATTGGGCACAAGTTATTACAACATTATATAAAGCCCTCTCCAAACTAACATCAAGTAATAAAAGTACAATAAGCTTGTTGATAAACAAAAATCTAAAATTGACGTAGACTGCATTATTTTAAATAAAGTTTTGTATCTTGTCTGATACAATGGTACCACTCTCTTCTAAGGAACAAAAACAGAATAACAGAGGATATGGAGTAAATGTACATGGAACAAAATCCCCATAAAAACATGGTAATATGAAGCAAATGGAACAAAGGTTTGATTGTTGTTCTTCATCTTTAAGTCATTATGAGGCCTTCAACAAAGAGCAAACACTTTTAACTCATAGTAAGTTCAAGACGGCCCCTAGCACTGGTTTGAGCGATATTCACTCGCTAAACGTTGAAAAACGCCACATCATTTATCTTTGGTCATGCATGCGGGGTCGTCAACAAACATAACATATCGGGCAAAGTACTATTACGATCTTTGTCATTCATTGCCCGGCACAGGGACTAATACAACAAATAAACGATCAAAGGGCACTCATCGAGTTGATTTAAGTAAACTTAACACATAAAATTGGGAGATGTGGGCAATATTCATAATAATATATAAATTAAGTTGGAATGCAAATCAGCATCATAATTAATACAGCCCTCATAACTATAAATGCTTAAATTATATTTCAGGTGGCTTAATGACAATAAACTTAAAGTATGGGATCCCGGGTATTTTGACAAGCTAAGTTTTCTTAGCACATTGTGAGTAATAACCAATAATACTTGTTATTAAGCATTTTAATTAAAACAATCCTTGATGAAATGACAATGATTTTAAATATAGAGTAAATGACAAAAAAAGATATTGATTGATACATGGATATTATAATTTTTCACTTTAAAAACTAGACTTTTCATTTGCAAGAACATGTTTGTCCTTGCTGAGCACCTGGTGATACCTCAAGTTTTTGTATGGGTTCACAGTGAAAATGCTTTAGCTTTTTGGCGTTCTTTTTCAGTATTTTATTTGTTTTTTTTCTCGTTCATACTGTCATAATTCGTATTGAATATGAATTGAATTGATTCTGGATATTCGATTTTGGAATTTCCCCTTTCCTCAATTTTGCCACGCTATCCGTTTGCCGAAGTATGAAAATATAGAAATTCAGAAATTTGAGTCAAATTGGTGCAAGACTATTTAAGAAATAGATTATTGCAAGCGGGCTCTATGCGAATTAGAACACGAGCAGACCTTATATTTGTCCATATTTTATACCGAGCGATAGCAAGGTATAAAATGCAGACAAAAATAAGGTCTGACCATGTTCTAATTCGCATAGATCCCAATTGCAATAATCTGTTTCGATTCTAATTTACTTAACAAGAGTTTTGAATATTCGAAGCGGCTCTTAGAGAGCAATATTGGGTTTTACACTAGAATTTAAATGTCAGAAAACTGCATACAAACACAAATATATGGACATAGAGAAATCTTTATTCATTGTTTTATCAATACAAGTGGCTCATAAGCTTGTAAATTAATACAAATAATCTGTTATAAATCATATAAAATACGGACATTTTAAAATCGAAGCGGTAATAAGTATGAGCTGGTTGTATTTCTGATTTATATGACTGCTTAGTTGTATTATTTTTGAAGCGAAAAAAAAGAAAAGAAAAGGAATAAAACTCATATTTATAAATTTATTAACGTTAACAATTAAAAATTTTATATTTAAATCGTAGAGCATGATATGCAACATAGATAAGATTTCATAACAACAACACATTCGTTGCTAGGTTACGGTAATGTCAATTTCAGTTCCGAGTTGTAAATTTAGTAACTGTTGTAAATTTCTATTCTTCTCATTATTAATGTTGATTTTTGGGTGATTCATTATTTAAAACGTTATTCACACAAAATAAAATGAATATTGAATGAATAAAATGTGAAATTGAACATTACGGATGTCCTTTTGTACAAAAAATATACGCATGTGCTAAAAAATATTGTTGGAATTAGAACATAGCTTTGTTTCCAAAGCGAAAGAAGAGAGTCATATTAGAATGCCATTTGAAATTTAAAAAACCAATTAAGACGACTTTTACGTCAGATGCAAAATTAAATGAAAAAAGTTTAAGATATATGCAAAAAAATTGAAAATGAATTTTATAAATATCAATACTGTTTACATACACCTGCTTCCACAGCATAGTATGATATAAATGAAAGTATATTGAGTAAATGCACATGAGACAAAGCTTCTACAAATGAAAGGTAAAACCAAGCAATGGAACAACGCTTTTATTATTGTTCTTTATCTACATTTGACAGCAAAGTCATTAAGTTGACACTTATCATATTGAAACTTGTAACATGACAGGTGCGTAGCACATTATGGACATTCGTATGGAAAACATACTCATAAAATTAGAGTTTATCATATTTGTTTTTTTTTTTGGTTTAATTGGTATATTGTTAATTTTTTATGTTGACATTGCTTTTTTGGGGGTTATGATACCTGACCTTTCCAAAAAAAAAATGCGAGGATGTTATGTTGGTCTCGTACGTCTTCTGTCCGTCTGTCTGTTCGATGAGCTTCCCAGTAGAACTTTTTGTTAATTTTTTAAATTTTTTTATTGAATAGTTTCATATATGCTGCAGATGCGCATATATTTATATTGGTGTTAGTGCAAACAAGAATTCGCATGCTGTGGTTTTAGCACATGTTAATAATGCAATGTTGTTGCAGAAATGTCGCATATATTCTGTAAATGCGCAATTAATTTTAAAAAAAAATTGATACCGGTTTTAACTTCGGTAAATTTCCTTATATTAAAGACAAGCATACAATCTTATGTTCGGCAAGTGTGTAGAAAAAGAAGCAAAATTTGAGAATTTAAACTTCTAAAATATGATTCAAACTTTGGTAAATATCCTGAAATTTAATACAAATGATAACAATAAACACCTTCAATTGCCGAAACTAATAGAAGCAGGCCTCGATCCCCATTGGAAGTGCATTAAAAACACAAATGAAAGACAAAAGATACACGTAAATAACGATAGGAACTCAGGATAACCGGACTTGGTACCGGCACTGTTATGTAAAACCAGTCCATGGATGAAAATCTAAAGACCACTTATATTTTGGAATTAAACAGTAAAAATAACAGTAAGCACCAATATCTACACAGCAACTATACTTTCAGAATTTTGTTTTCATTAGAACAAACATTTGCACCAACTGATTTCCAAAATATTTGATTCCAGTTCGTTAATTTCCTGAAAGTCCCAGAGACCACTTATATATATAATTCTTACCTAGCAACCATAGTATAGAGTTTCTTTCTTTTAAAATAAACATTGTCAAAAAAGATATCTAAATTATGCTTTGGTAAATTTCACAGAAATCTCAAAGACCACTTATTTTTTTTGTAATTCAAATTACAACCATATCTGCTTGTGATTTTTAAGTTAAAAATGACTTTTTCGATAATTTTTTTTCCAAAATGATAAAAGAATTACACCCGGGACCTATAAAAACTGTTTTCTGTGTCACAGTTACAATGTGGGAATGACCATCGTTTCTGATTGCGCCATTTCTATTTTTTCATTACAGTTTAAATCTTTTTTAATTAACTTGTTTTGTTTATTGTTTGTTTGTTTTTTTTGTTTGTTTGTTTTTTACAATTAATTTTTATTTCGTTTCAATTGTTTTTTGGGGTGTTTATTTGTAATGTTTTAATTTTATCCTTGGTCTCCTGCTTTGTCGTTTGTTATCAAAGTACATTTAGCTTTGAACTTGGCGTTAACTAATTCTCCTGGCTTAATTATCAGTTTTGCTAGGTTTAAATAATATGCATGACCTTTTTTATAAAGTTATCGTGTAATTTTATACGAGATATACCGTCGACACATTATCTGCAATCCTCTTGTGTGAATTCTATATAAACACTCTTACCTTGATGCTGTTAATCTTTGTGACGTTATTTCTAACAAGATATACACCCCCTGATTCGTTTAACTTACCCACACGAACGATATACGAACGAACCAAAAACGATGTACGAACGCACGATAAACGATGCACGAACGCACGACAAACGAACGAACGAAAGGTTATACGCACGCCGGTATCGTCTCAACGAACGATTCGTATCGTGTACACGAACGAACGCTCTAATCGTGCGTGCAGACAAACGAACGCTCTTATCGTGCAAACGATCTAACGCTCTAATCGTATGTACAAACGAATGCTCTAATCGTATGTACAAACTAATGCTCTAATCGTATGTACAAACGAACGTTTTTATCTAATATGCCATCGGGTTATTACTTCACATTGGACAGCAATCTATGTATGAATGGAATTTCACCGGCTTTTGACTAAAATATCTATTAAAAGCTAATTTTACGGAACGTCTGATACATTTTGAATTTTTGTAGTCCAGCATGAAAAAATCATTAATGTAATTTCGATAGCATGGATAGTAACGTAAAAAAGTCTATATATTTTTTTATTTATTTATTTTCTGCGCAACAATTACAAAAAATTGAAATTAGAAATGGAAAAAAAAACTTTACGGTCGCTAATTTCTTATCCGTTACCGCGATCTGAATATTGAACTATGTGATTCAATAGGCTACCTTAGAAAATCACCAAATTTAGTACTTAATACAACTTTTTGCAGCTGCCACAAAAAATTCTACACTTTGGGTTTCAGAAAGAACAGTAGTATAATTTTTTATGATTGCTTTTTTCCACGTTCATTTATTTAATAATTTGCTCATGTATAGGAAAAATAGGATGTATATATTCAAGCCCCGCGTACACCAACCATCCGGGTGGAAGGAACAAGTATTTCTGCCTTCAACTGTGTGATTTATTCCTTGTACCGTGTGTATCCTTATGGATGTTTGCTTGTGTATCGATCTGATAGCGAGTTTGTATTTGACAAATGCAAGACAGTAGTTTGACCGGGTGTTTTTTTTAACCGAATCACACAGTCTCTGTTTCTAGTAAAATAGCTTCGTATTTCACATAGATGCGAAGTTGCTGATATTTTCATATTTTATATTTCAACGATCAACAATAAACATAACAAAAATATATTTCATAAAAATACTATAAATATTAGAAATTGATTGACAGGAAAGAACGAAACTTACGTTATTTTTTGCAATTTTATCCAAAGGCTAAAAGTCGGATTATCCTTTTTTAATAAACATTGTCTGTTTCGGTTTGACAGATAAACAATAATTGATAGTTAAAAAGGATCTTTGTGGCACAACTTTTTGACACATTTTAGCGAAAAAAATTTACGGTTTGATAAAAATAAACAATATTTGTGTAAAATACATGTAACGTGATATCGCTACTTTGTCTATCAAAATAGGATATAAGAATGAAATCGACAAAACACGAAAGAAATAAACATCTAAATAATTCTTTTAAGAAAAATGAAAGGAACAAAATATAATTAAACTTTAAATCAAAATATAAAATCTATTTCAATTTACGGAAGGGCAAAATGATACGGTCATATTTCCTATTCCTATTCCGTTCCTAGCAAAAGACATTTCTCAAAACGATGAAAGACTTTATTTACTAGATTTTCACATATACATGTATAAATAATTTGCAAAATAATTCACGAAATGTTAGCTTTTCAAAATCGACTGACGAAATCTCACTTCGGGTATATAAATATAATTCGAAAACAGCATATCTGAATGTCTTCTTCCGTTAGAATCAAGAACGAAAAAAGCTTTATTTTTATTGTCAACGCCTGTATATTTGTTCCACCTAAGACAGTCTCTACTGGAGAAATAGCATAATACTTGCAAATCATTTTAATCTTCATTTGCAATTAAAATTGTTTCAAGGGGAAAAGTTTCTGTACATAACGTTTTTTACTTTGGGACAAATATTATTACGATGGAACTTCTCTCGTGACATTGTGTTTTTATACTCGTGGTATTCCTTCAATAATTTGTGGAGGTGAGGTATGATTTACGAAATCCGACTCGCAGAACTGAAATTAACATAAATTGCAAAGACGTTGTATGCTATTTTTTTTGCAAATTCGTGGAAATGAAGTGCCACCAAAACTAATTAAACATACTGACGAAACATGTGTACACAACATAAACAGGTTTTCTATCTTTTATTACATTTTGTTAATTTTGTCAGTTCTTTTTTTCTGTTTCTTGTTGATTTTCTCAATGCCATTTATGCAATTCAGTAAAATAAATTGTGTAATTGCAAAGTCGCCAACACACAGTATATGAATTCTTTTAATTACCACAAACCCCTGTATTTTACTCATCCTTGCTCAAGTTTATTGTTATTTATTTGAAATCTGTCACCTTAAAAATATAAAGTGTTCCGTGTTTATTTCATGACAGCAACGAACTTTTTTTTTTAAATTGTATGAACTGTGTCAAAGTTCTGCAAAGACAGATTTATTCTTTTTTACAAAGATTGTTTATAGATAAGATTGTTTATATATATGTTGTTGTAACAGGCATTTTATCCATGAAAGAAAAATACCAAGGAAAAGGCATGATTGATTCCGTAAGGAATGTTATCTGGTTAAAACATGTTTGATTCTGCATGGCAGAACAGGAAGTTCTGAAAATGCGTATATATGGAAACAAAGTACGAAATTACTCAAATTTATATTCTGCATATGACCATTTCAACAACTTATGTCTCATGATTCTCTCATCAGTGCAGATAATATCAAATATCGAAATTCATACACAAAGTTATTAATTAAAAGTGTGAAAATAGTAAAAAGTGAAAATATACTGGTTCTTCACCTGTGATAATAGTGAAATATACTGGTTCTTAACCTGTGGCGTTTTTTCTTATTTTCTTTTCTTTTTTTTATAATCGGGGGATTTTATTTCATCAAGCATTTCAGTTGACAAAAAAGCTGGTTGCAATAATCCGCCCTGGGGTAAATGAAATACACAGAAGTACATGTACATAAAAAATAGTACACAAACACATTATATAGAAATTTTGTGACATTAAGTATACTTCGGCCAAAGTGGACTTCATTTTCGTAATTCTATATTTGCTTTTAAAAGAAGTCAAAAGTTTCCAACTGCTGACTAAAGTATGGAATTCCAATTTAATATTTGCCTCGGCTTTCGGAATGGTTAATGTTACCTGGGACTAGTATAACTGTTATATTAGTCCCATATATTACATAAAATCTGAATCTATGTTATTATTGACGTAAATAGTTTGTTTCTAAGACGTTTTTTGTTTATAAATTTTAAATGTTGACCGAACATGCAGATGGTGTTGTTTGGTGTTTGATATCGTGAATAGTCTCTTAAAGACATCGAATTTATTATATGAAGCCTTGCAGTTTAATTCATGCGACCAATTCAGTAGGTGAATCTTTAACGTGAAGGTGCAAAACTGCGATCAAAGTAAATAAATAATATGAACTAGACGAATGGAGAAAATAACTATTTATAATATACTGCTGAATCATCGGTGCACGATAACAGGGATCGTGATGATGAACTAACGCACAAACGAACGCACGATACTAGCGTTCGTGCAGACGAACGAACGATAGCGGCGTTCGTCCAGACGAACGAATTATTATTTCATAGTAACCAATCAAATTTTATTATTTGGTTTTCAATCGTTTGATTCCTTGCACGAACGAACGAACGCGTGTATCGTGCAGACGAACCATCAACGCAAACGAACGGAAAACGATACACGAACGAACCAAAAACGATACACGAACGAACGGAAAACGAAAAGCGAACGAAAAAAAGACAGGTTAAATGAATCAAGGGGTGTAGCTTAGTATTTAAACAAGTCATTCTTATTCATAAATATGTTAGCGAATTTGAATTTTCAGATTTAGGGAAGAAATCCTTTGTCTATGAGGTTGAGTTCAAGAAACCGCACCCACATTTAAGATGACGTTGTTTTCAATATACACTTAACATTACACTGTATATTTACATGAAAATGAACTTTTTTTATGAGGCGATTGTATTCGTCATTTATCTGAACTAATGAGACATGGGTTGTCGAAATGGTCATCCGTAGAGACTAATTTCATAGTTACTTGGGTATTTTGCTATTTATTACCACTAGACCGATGTCCCTGCTTAGTTCCCGGGGATATTCATCAACCCAGTAGCCAGTACTTCGGTGCTGTCCCACAAACCGATTTTATTTGCAATAACTTGAAATACCGTATATTAAGTGGTTATTTTCGCGTGACTTTATTTTTCCGGGACTCAAACTTTCGCGATTGTTGATCATTTACTGGATAAAGTCTCGTATAAATTGTATTTCGTGGTATGACTTCAGAATGGTCGCGAATAAAGCGAAAATTAAGTCCTCGCGAAAATAACCACTTATACGGTATCTGAACTAATGAAAATTTGGTATGAAACTAAGTAGTATCCCTCTTTTGCATAGTTCTGTCAATAACTGATTTTTGGCTTTTCTGTTTTTATCCTTTTAGTAGTTTGTTCTCTACCAGCTTTTACACATATTTTGTGTTAGGATTTTCAAAAAAAATGAAAAGGATATGGAATACAGAACACGAGACAATAGAATTACATGTACCAAGCACAGGAGCAACGCTTTCATTGTTGTTTTTCATCTTGAAGTCACCAAATGTTTTGATTTGATGTGCACTGCAGACACAAAGATTGTCGAAATGACCATTTGCAAAAATTCACTGTAATGTTGGTATTCTGTTAATTATGCTCGCTGTCTGCATGTGGACCTTATATTTCAATGTTTTCTGAATTTGTGATATTTGGTTATTGCTTCGATATACATTTGGAAAACCTTCCAATACACTGGACCTGTTAAATTCCATTTTATTTTAGGTCCTTTTCCCTTTCTCCATTTTCCTCAATACTCACACAAGTTGAAAAATTTTAATTTTCAAAGAAGAATGTTTTTGTCAAACATGTATCAAGTGTATACTGTTTCAGTGAAAGCTTCCATAATCTTACTGCCTATATAAACACCCGTTGTTTGCAAGTTTAGTGTGTTAGTGAAAGAAAATGTGGTAACAATGAAATGTTTTTAAAACTTATTTCGATAAAAAATTTGTGATACTAATTGGATAAATATAGATAAAGAAAATAATTTAAGTTGCAGATGACCATTTCTTCAACTGCTGTTTGTACGGTGCAGATAAAATTCCAGCAATTCAATGTCTAACACAGATTACGTATACTAGAACGTAACTTTACTATCACAGATAAACTTTTACAACAGGGTTACATATTTCATAAGTTGTTGAATACATTTAAGAAGTTTTATAATAGATATGAACATTTGATGTCTAACTATGCCGTTACTCGTAAACAGCTTATTACTAAGGGCATTTCTAATCCTCGTTTTTACGGAAATGTTGTTCAAAAATGCCAGAAATTGATTAAAAGTCCAGAAAAGCTGGGACGTAATTTACATTCTTTACGTTATAGGGGATATCGACAAGATATTCTGCTTGCATCCGTTAAATTAGCTTTGAGACCTAATGACCTGAAAATTTTGCACACATACTGGCCTCTCACTGATACTGCCGATGTCTACTGAAATCTATGATGATTCTTTACCAAACCCTGCATGAAGTTTTGAATTTGATTTTTCTTCCGTAGTGCGACAGTATTCTACCAGCAGACTAGGCTCCATGAGCTAGCCGGTAGTTTAGCGGCGAGTTCCCCTTGACCCATCTTTCTAAATTGTGAATTGTTTTTTTCTTTCCCTTCAAGATTGTGGTCTACCTGTATTGGGTTTTATTCGTATTTTAATTATTCTATAGTGAAACGGGACAGATAAAGGGGAGGTTTGGGTACCCATAAACCGGTTTAACCCTACCGCTTGCTTTTGCTAGTGCCGTTGCCAAGTCTGGCTGTCCCGAGTTCTTATCGTTGTCTACGTTTGTCTTTTGTCTTATTCGTTTTCTTCATGTGTAGTTCTATAGCAGATTGTGGCATGTAATTATAATTTTCAGCCATTGTAGGTGTTTCCTGTTATCCATTTTTTACATGCAACAGAAATCTCCAGAGAAAAATATTTTCGTAACAAAACAAAGATCTCAAAACAAAGAAAGTAACCGGGGTTTGTCATTGACTAGAATTTCATATATAATTGAAAAAAAATATATACATAATGGTAAGTGAGGTTTGGTTATTGGAGTTCTGTACTCGTTTGATTTGTTTTTTGTTTTTTGTTTTTGTTTTGTTTTTTTTTGTTTTTTGTTTTTTCATTGTAAATACTTTGAATACTAAGTATCGGAAATCTATTTCAGGGCTTTGAATGGGAATGGAATTGTCAGTGTGCCCACTGGCTTTTTTGACAAGCTGGAAAACATGAGGGTTTTGTAAGTCATATAACAGATTCCTGTACAAATACATGAACTAACTTTGAATTAATGACGTTTCGACGAAAATGATCATTAAACTACAACGCTTTACATATTTCACATATTTTTAATGCAATTAACTTGATTACATTAGATAACAAATGGTTTTGACTTGACCATGGCTAAAATTTTCATCTTGGTCTTACCTTATTTCACAAGATCGAGATTCATGGATAGCAAGAACGCTTACCCTGTCCAAGCATTTTAACTAACTACATGCGAGAATATGTGTGCATTTGCTTTTATAGCTCTCCTGACCCAAAGCGTAAGTGTGAGCTTTTGCCATCACTTGGCGTCCGTCGTCCGTCCGTTCGTCGCCCGTCTTCCACGCCCGGCCGTTAATCTTTCACATTTTTATCTTATCCTATGAAACTACTGAAGCAAATTCAACGTAACTGTACAGGAATGATGTATGGAAAGACCTTTACAAAAATTGCTGATTTCGTTCCGGTACGATAAAAACATGGCTGATGAACTTATATTTAACATTGGACCTATTGGAAAAATCACATTTTCATCTAAAACGGCTGAAGCAAATTCAACGAAACTTTACAGGAATGACGTATTGAGTGTCCTCAACAAAGATTGCACATTTCGTTTCGATCCAACAAAAACATGGCCGCAGGCAGGGAATATAGTTAACACTGAACCTTATGAGAAAAATCACACATTTCATCTTTTCCTCAGAAACCACTGAAGCAAATATAAATATATACAACTTTAGAAGAATGATGTACTACAAGTTCTTAACGAAGATTGCTCATTTCATTCCGATGCAAAAAAGCATGGCCTCCAGCACGGAGCATAGTTTAACATTGGACCCAATGGGAAAATCACCCGACATGTTTACGCACATTTCAACCAATCTGACCATTCAATTGTCAACATGAAGGTCAGGATTATTGCAAAAATATACCATAAGACAAATAACCCTACGCTAAGTACTCCTTATCGTCTACAAAGAGAGGAATACTGGATTTAAGAGTTAGGTACAGCAATACCCTATTGTTGTAATGATAACATTAAAAGTGTAGGTAATCTGTCAAGTCCAGGATGTAATTCGGTGAATGTGATGAATATATTGAATATACTGAATGGAAGCCAACACAGACCACGTAGCCATAGACACAGGCATTACACTGCCCGGCGTCTGTACGACATTTCAATAAATGGTCTTCTTCTATTTATGACTATTCCACTAGATATTCATCACATTCGTACCAAATTGTATTCTTTGTCCCTTTCAATGGTGAATGAAAGGATATGGAGTTAATGCACATGAGAAAAAGCCTCTACAATTACGAAGCAAAAGCTTCATTCTTTCTACAAAACATGTTTAGCATCATTAGTGACTGATTGGCATTCCCTAAAGTATTAATTAACTGCAAATGATATATCAAATAATAGACTGTTTAAACCTGTCCGCGAATCAGCTAATAACCTGATAACCGGACAGTTCCCAAAATTCATTTCGCAAATAAAGGCTTGGACGCCATAAAGCTCGCCAACATTCAACATAGCAAAACAGTGACATCAAACATTCCACCTTACTTCAAAGATCAAACTGTTCCACTTATTTCGTATTCCTACACTAAACCCATTGCAACTTCCATTTTCAATTACAAACGGGTATTGCACGATTTCAAAATTGACGACTTCAAAGCCAAACCACATGATTGCGCTTGCTCCACTTCCCCCTTCAATTACAGTACGGCTGAACACTTGATAACCGGTGATCTAGACATTATCGACAATATCAAACTACGAGAGGTCTTTTCAAAAGGTCCCAAATTTCCATGAACCCCAGCGTATCAACTGGATGTACAATTTCAAATTTTTTATGGGTGTAGTTGAGGACTATGCGAGGAAGTGGGCAAAGAAAGGATCAGGTCCATTAATTTGCTAATTTTGAATCGTATTCGGCGTTTGAAAACATCAATGAAATCCAGAAATCATAGTATATTGTTAGAAAAACTTTGGACAACCTCCACGAAAATTGCGACGTTGTCCCTGCAGAAAACGCTTCTAATAACATACTGTTTGTGTGTAAGAAACACTATCTTGACTGTCTTGTAAAGGAGATGGGAATTGATAGTTCATCAGGAAACCCAACTTATACTCCCACTACACTATCAAGGGAGGAGATTATTGAAAATCACAAATCTGTTTTAGCATCCTTCGGCATCAAAGCGGATGATGAAAACAATCAGCTCCCCTACATCTACTGGGTCCCTAAACTTCATGAGAACCAATACAAACAGATTCGTTGCGGGGTCTTCCAGATGCACTACTAAGCCACTTTCTCAGCTCCTTACTACTTTATTGACCACAGTCAGAGATTGTCTGAAAAGTTACTGCGATAAAGTCTACTCCACAAGTGGCGTCAATCAGTTGTGGATTCTAAAAACATTCTAAAGATATCCTTGAACAACTATCGTCTAGCAGACTAACCCATTGTTACAGCATAAAACTTTTGATTTTTTCTACACTTTATACTACCCTGCCAAACAATAAATTGGAAACAGTAATATCGGATTTGATAAATCAATGTTTCTGCACTACAAACGGAGAATGCAGATACACTTATTTAGTAGTTGGGAAAGACAAAACATATTTTGTTAAGAACCACACTGAGTCAAACATGAAGTACACGGGAATGACGTAATCAAAATATTGGAATTTTTAATAGATAATTATTTGTCCAATTTGGAGACCGCGTTTCATTACAGACAATAGGGATTCCCATGGGTACTAACTGTGCGCCACTTTTAGTTGATCTCTTTCTTTTCTCGTATGCGGCCAAGTTTTTACAGAAACATTTAGCCCAGTCCTTTGATGTTAGCTTCTGCTACACAGACGATGTACTTTCTCTTAATAATCCAAAATTCAGGGGATATTTACACTAGATCTATCCCAATCCGCTTGAAATTAAAGAGACTACTGATACATATACTTTAACTTCGTACTTATATCTTTTAATATACATTGACGAAGATAGGCGTTTGAAATCTAAGCTATATGACAAACGTGATGATTTTAACTTCCCAACTGTTAACTTTCCCTTTCTGAGTAGCAATATACCTACATCTCCAGCCTATGGAGTGTACATTTCACAGTTGATTCGTGACTGTCGAGCATGTTCTCTATACACTGATTTTTTTAACATAGCAAAAACACTGGCCAAAAGGCTGCTTAGTCAGGGATTTGCTCATCCTGTTACTGTCATTCCTTCAGAAATTCTATGTTCGTCACCATGACATAATGACGTGTCTGTGGCCCAAATGAAAACGGACATTTTCAGCTAGATTTCACAATTTCACGGATTTGACATAATCAGATTTGACTCAACCCTGGATTGACTCACCGATAGTGTGACGGGTGCCGCTAGCGGAGCAGGACATGCTTACCCTTCCGGAGCACCTGATGTCACTCCCGGTTTTCATGGGAGTTCACACTATTAGTGCCTTATTTTTTAAATGTCGTATTTTTATTCCCCTGCATTGTAGCTGTCTCACGTCCTTGTTATGTCTTTGTTTTTCTCTGTTGCCGTTTTTGCCATGTCTTTGGACTTCGATTTTTGATGTCATCGCTTGTGTTGTTCCATCAGTATTCTACTACCGTTGTTTAATCTTCTCCTCTGAAACCATTGAAGCAAATTCAACCAAACTTTACATGGATGATGTACGAAAAGTCCTTAACAAAGATTGCACATGTCGCCCCGATCCAATAAAAACATGGCCGCTAGCAGTCAACATAGTTTAATATTGAATCCTAAGGAAAAATCAAATTTTCATCTTCTCCTCTAACACCACTGCAGCAAATTCGACCAAACTTTACAGGACAACGGTGGTAGAATACCAAAGGATCAAAGCACAAGATTATATAAATCATAGTCCAGAGACAAGGCAAAAGCAAGAACACCAGAAGACAGAAGGCCAAAGATGCTACATGCCAACAAAACACACAAACACTATATATACAACGAAAAAAACTAAAGCACTAACTACGTGAACTCTCAAAAAACAGAGTGACATCAGATGCTCCGGAATGGTAAGCTTGTCCTGCCCCACATACAGCACCCATCACACAGTCAGTGAGGCATGTATGGTTTTGAAAGATCTGTTTGGTAGCTGATCGGTTAATTTCATTTTCTAACCAGTAGAAACAACTGATTAAATGCAATGGTACATGTTACTTCTCTAACCCTCAAACAGAACCAAGGTAAAAATTTGGAGAGGAGTGGTGTACTGAAGGTTCTTTACAAAGATTACTCACGTTGTTCTGATCCGATAAAAACATGGCTGCCTGAAACAACGGCAGTAGAATACCGAAGGAACAAAGGGGTGAAATTCACAAAAATCGAAGTCCAAAGACCGGGCAAAAACGAGGTTAAACTTGAACTTAAGTTAAACATTGTACCGTATGGAAAAATCACATTTTCCTCTTCTCCTCTGAAAATAATGAAAGTATTCAACCATTCTTTACAGGAATCATATACTTAAGGTCCTAAACAACGATTGCTCCTTTCCTTCAGATTAAATACAAATCATGCCACCAGCACGGGACATAGTTTAACATTGGACACTAAGGGAAAAATCACATTTTCATCTTCACCTCTGAAACCACTGAAGCAAATTCAACCAAACTTGACAGGAATGATGTACTACAGGCCTTTACAAAGATTGTTATTTTTTATCCGATCCGACAAAAACATGGCTGCCAGCACGGAACTTAGGTTTAAAATTGGACCCTATGGGAAAAATCACATTTTCATCTTCTCTTTAACCGCTGAAGCAAATTCGGATGATGTATGGAAGGTCGTTAACAAAGATTGCTCATGGGCACCAGCACGCAACATACTTAAACATTCGAGCCCGAAAGAAAACCATCCTTTTCATCATCTTCTATGAAACTATTCAAGCAAACTTAACTGAATGTATAGAAGATCCTTTGCAGAAATTGCAGTAATAGGATCAGACAAAAGCACGGTTGCTTACACAGCTAAACAGTAGTCCCAGTTGGTAAAAAATACCATTTATGACCATACATGGCATAGAAACATATCGTCAGGCGAGAAATACAGGCTCAGTGTCTGAGCCTTTAGTTATTCTTGCTCCTTAAAATAGATCATACTATGCTTTGCTTTCTTGTACTAATTCTTTAGTCTATACAGATGGTTTATATTGTTGTATTGTATAAAAATACAAAAATACCCAAGTTGCAAAAAAAAAAAAAAGACAAAAAAGAGAAAAAAACAGACAAACAAAGAAACAAAAAAACCCAGTAATTTTAGTTATGTTTTACACGTGTTTCAAGGCGTACCCTTTTATCAACAGAATTAAAATCAAATAATATGGAAATTCATAATCCAAAAAATGTTGATTATCAAAAAAAAAAAAAAAATAAAATAAAACCAATATTGCTCGTTTGTGATGAATCAAATTCCTACTTTGAGTGTCCATGAATGTCATTGATACGCGTATTTTTACACGTAAATAAGCAAAATATACTCGTATATATTGATTTTATTATTGTACATATTTATTTTATACAGGTATAAATTAATCATGTACGTACATATCGTTAAGATACAGTATACGCGCATAAAAACGCACTTATACAATTCACGAGATTGTTTTCATTTTGTTTGTGTATCATAGTTTCTTTTAGAACACAATATACGCGTTTATTAACACTACATATATGTAATTCTCTTTGCCCATATTATTATTCATATCTTGAAACTATATACGTATAAAATGCGCGCATGTTACCCCGCTAATGACATGAGCATCAACTCATATCCTAGTATTTCCAATTCCTATAAGTTAAAAAGATATCAAAATAATAACTTATTAACTTTTTTACTTTAAACTAAGTTTTTGGAAATTGCTATGTCGACAACTTATTTCGCTTCAGCGCAGAAAAAAATAAACTTGGAAAGCCATTAACCGAAAGATGACAGAGAACAAAAAATAAGGCAAAGACGTAACGTTGAACAAGAGAGATAAGTTTCAAACAAACGTTGTAATCTTATGCTCAAGAATATAGTAATATTGAAAATGACAGAAATTTAGGACAAAAATTACGATGCAAAGTATCATTACCAAACGCCATAAGCTTTATACGTCATATCTTAAAAAAAAACTTTTAAAAATGTTCAGTTGTACCAGGAGACTTGCGCTATATAATACACTTGAGGTGATAAAGTAATCCTTGTCGGTAAACAGACTTGCTCGAATACAAAAATGCAGCTGCGAAAATTGCAACTGCGAAAATTGCATTTGCGAAAAAGATATCACAACAATAATCTAAAATGGAAAGATCCCAGATACAGAGTCCAAAAACCATAACCAAATTAAACTTAACTGAGCATTTTGGAGATATAATTCGATAATACCCAAATCTTATCTTCCGGTTGAAAAGCAAGATATAGGGCTAGATAATAATTTAATTTTAAAAATTCTTTTCTGTTAAATGTTAGTTTTACCATGACCCAGCTGACATTAATTAAAAGCTCTGTAAATGTGAAAGTAGAAATACTTATTTTTCCTAAATGACTCCAACAAACCAATGATCTTATGTCTCAAAAATACAAACATAGCCCGTAGTCACAAACAAGGTCCTTTTAAGTCAAGGAAAGTTTGTGGCCTGGAATGAAGAGATTTGATATGAATGTAAAGTAGACAATAGCCGCATAAGCATAATACTTTACGATTAATTCATGTAAATGTGAAAATAGAAATACATTTTTTTCCTAAATGAGTGCAACAAACCAACGATCTTATGTATCAAAAATACCAACATAGCCCGTATTCACAAACAAGGTCCTTGTAAGTCAAGAAAAGTTTGTGGCCTGGAATGAAGAGATGTGATATGAATGTAAACTAGACAATAGCCGCATAACCATAATACTTAACGTATAATTCATAATAGAATTGACACGCCTATTAAATAATCAAACGCTAACTGTGAAGTCTGGTGGTAAGGACGTTAAGTTAATTTTTTTTATGTCATTTACTTCCGTAAATTTAATTTGGGTCTGAGTTCATCTTCCTTAAAGTTACAAATAACTAAATACCGAAGCTACTGTGAATTTACGTTCTGCATATGCGCATTTCGACAACTTATGTCTCTTCAGTGCAGATAAAATCCAAACGTTTGTACATTTCACAGTTGATTCGTTACTGTCGAGCTTGTAGTTTGTACAGTGATTTTTTGAACAGAGCAAAAACACTGTCCCAAAAGCTGCTTAGTCAGGGATTTGTTCAACCTTTGTTAATTTCATCCCTCAAGAAATTCTATGGCCGTCACCATAGCATCATTNTACTCCTTAGTTTTAAACAAAATTTTCAAAAATTTTAGATATTGTAAAATTCCATATAATCGGCTTTCGGGTCAGCACCGAAGTATTGACTACTGGGCTGGTGAATACCCTCGGGGACTAACAGTGCACCAGCAGTGGCATCGACCCAGTGGTTACAAATAACTAAATACCGTAGTTACTGTGAATTTACTTTCTGCATATGCGCATTTCGACAACTTATGTCTCTTCAGTGCAGATAAAATTCAAACGTTTGGAAGACCAGAAACTCAAAGATATTTAAAAACTGAAAGAGAACAAATAACCAATATCATTTAAATGTAAAGCCAAAATCAGCTAAGGACAGAGCTTTGCATGAGGGAGATACTCCTTAGTTTTAAACAAAATTTTCAAAAATTTAGATATTGTAAAATTCCAAATAATCGGCTTTCGATTATTTGATATTTAGCCTAAAAATTATTTAGCCTAAAAGATATTTAGCCTAAAAATTAATGTAAATGTTAGAATAACCAAAAAAAAAAAAAAATTATTTGAGAAATATACTTATTTGTTTCAGGTGGTTGTTCTCTAATAAGATAACACACTGGCAAGCTGGGAACTTTAACAAATTAAACCTATTTTCACTGTAAGTAGCTAACACCATTTCTTACTGCTTATTGAGTAAAATAGAACTCATAAAACTAAACGTGCATACTTTCAATTAACAATGAAAGGATATGGAGTAAATGCAAATGAGACAAAATCTCTACAAATACATGGTAACACAGCAGTGGAACAACGCTTTTATTGTTGTTCTTGAACACCTTTTCCAGACAAGGAAGCATTTCTAACGATTCAAGATAATAAATATTGTAAAACTATTTTGAAATGATTATCCGGCATATAAAAAGTCAGGCTAGACGGTCAACTTCATAAATATTCAATTCGATATCGTATATGACTGAAAACTTGCACTAAGTCGTGTTAGCAAATATTAAATGCCAAGAGTTTGGTCTTGCTACCTGAAAATGTAGTCATGGATAAGTACTCGTATTGACCTATTAATTTGCAATTTTTAAATGTTACAAAATATTATTTGAAACCTCGTGTATAGCGCTGTCCTTAATACAACAAAGAAAGGATATCTAGTAAATGCACATGAGACAAAGTCTCTACAAATAAATGATTAAACCAAGCAAACGAACAATACTTTTATTCTTGTTCTTCATCTTGAAGTCACCATGAGGCATTCAACAATGAGCTATGCTCAAACTTCAAGTGAAGCTCAATATGGCCCCTAGCACGGGTCAATGCTAAATGTGGAGCAATGCTCTGTCCTTGGCCCGATTTTAGCTTTTCATTTACATCTTTTTGGTTATTTGTTCTGATCCAGGTTTTACATTTTTTTATCAATGGTCTTCCAAATGTTTTTTATCTGCACTTTAGAGACATAATTTGTCGAAATTGCCAAATTCAGAAGCTATATTAACAGTAACTTTGGTATTTTTTTATTTATGACAATTAGACCGATGCCCCTGCTTTTTGACAGTAAGTACCGGAGTGTGTTCACCATTTCAGTAGTCAGTAGTTCGGTACTGATTAGAAAACTTCGCAATATCTTAATTTTAGAAAACCATTACTTGAAACTAAGGAGTATCTCCCTTTTGCATAATGTTTTCGGACAATTGTGGTAACAAAAAATCCCTAGAGTTTTAGATGTTGTTCTGTGTAAAGGCACATGGTTTGTAGACGCAATGAACTTTGAGAGTATGCTAGTAGGAGAAAGAAATTAGTCCATCGACATATTTTCTATCTGACATATGTTCTGTGTTGTCTGTTTCTTTGGATCAGTGATGACTTTCGAAACTCTTAATGTTATTGCAATACTGAAAGGACAAGGTGCGATAAGGGGTTGATTTGGCCCAAGATCCACTGAATTTCTATGTTGCACCTCAAGATTTTCTTGTACGTTCGTTTCAAAGTTGAGATCCAATGTACAGAAAAAATACAAAAGTTAGAACCAATGACGTCACAATAGGTACAGTTCTGACGTCATGAAAAGGCTACTTTTGAGCATTTGCATAGAAATTTACCGAATTTGGCAGATTTTCAAGCAGTTTTCCTAACCGGAAATATCGAGCACATTCAAGAACCAAGTAGATAATTTACCGACTTATTGGCACAAATCTATTGAACCTCTTATATAAATATTTTTATGGTTCTTGCCTGTGCTCTATGTTTCCTATACAGAAAATGTAGTCAAAATTGGTCAAATTTGTCATTTTTTGACAAAATTCTCAATTCGTCCCTTCTTCTACACTTAAAAACTCAGTAATCATACATTAATATTTGAGAACTGTTACTGTTTACTGAAAAGCCATAACCATAAAACATTTCAGTGAGAAAATTCTGTGAATTCAACCAAATTTATTTTTCAGGCCAAATAAGGCCTTTAGCGCCCCTACTCCTTTGTTAATTGATATAATATTTTTGAGAGAGTAACAGCAGAGATCATAAATAATTCCTTATAGAGAATTTCATAACCTCAGCATTACTGTTCAATTCGGAAAATCAACCTTACTACAAAAATGTACTATCATACTTTTTCGGCTCAAGTTTTTGCTATTTACTATTGAAATCACTTGGCACCCTTCATTGTCCATTTTATGTCAGATGTTCGTACACCCTCTAGATCTTATTGATTTAGAAGCTCTTGAAGTATTAGCTAAACTCCGTCCGAAACGACACTTGGACAATACATTTAAACGTACTGATACGAGTTTAAAGTTGAGATTCATTATGAATTATTAGATTTCTGTTCCTCCCAATGATTTTTATTCTATCTGCACTGACAAGATTTCATTTGTTTTGATTTATTTGCACCGGAGGGACCTAACTTGCCGAAATGGCAAGAAAATACCGAAGTTACTGTAAAGTTATTTTCTACAGACGATGGGTACGACAACTTCTATCTGTTCGGGCATATGCTTATAAGTAGCTCATTGCACTTACTGATAGACACGAAACATTTCCTCGACTAAAAATTGAAAATGGACTTAAAAGTATTGATATGTCAAAGTAATCATGAACATAAAATTTTTAATCATATGCACGAAACAATTTTGATACACGGAATCATTCATAAAATGTCATTATTACTACATAAACGAAACCAATGCGCGTTCATTAAACGTGAATGATATGTATACAATACGTATGGAAGATTTACTACTGCTTTCAAATTATGGTACATTCGGATTAAGTATGGAATACCAAACTTAGTAGTAAGTCTTTAAGGGAAGAATTGTGTCGCCTGCGTTTCATGTAAAAAATGTTCCGTCTGTTACCAATATACAGTCCCATACTGATGCACCATGGAAAATTGCAGAAGACGGCAATGTGTGGATCCAACACAAATTCTCAGACGCATAAGATATTCTAAGTTCTGTCAAACAGTAATAAGGGGGTATGCGAAAGTTCCCAATCTCTATTACACCATAAAGGATCCTATACTAATAATTCAAGTTGCATTGCATGGGGTTGCGATATATAGTTCCTAAGAAAATTTTGACAGAATTTTTTCTGACGCTCTGACGCTCCAGACAATGACGGACGCAAGACGACGAAAAATGATTCCTATTTGTTGCCACTGTATGAACGCGAGTGACACAATAAAACGGCAAGACTAAATGTCACTATTTGAACTCATCGGCAACAAAAGGATAAATGTCTCATTTTTCTGAGAGGTTTTACTAATGAATTCGCAACACATATATTGCCTTACTATTTATGTTACTCTTAACATTGATTGGCATCTAAAGCCATTGCCAGAACTGTTGCAATATAATCTTATGTGCAAAGATTGCTTTCTGAAACATTTTTGTAATCAGTATAGTAGCTTGTCTCTGAGTTGGCAAAGTCAAGCATTATAATTTTTATAATTTTGCATTTTTCGTTTTGAATTTGGAAGCAATATATGTATTTTTGTTTTTCAGATCAGTTGATTATTTCACGGACACGAATTGCACATTTTACCCATGGGTTGTAGACGCTACAGAAAGAGGCACAGCAGTTGTATTTTTATCTGAATATGGCTTTAAGCTTCATATTGAGTGGCTTCAAGAGATGAGTTTTTGTAAACGTATGTACAAAATTAAAATACAGATCTGAAGGATATTATTCGTCATTGTTAAAAAAGAAATAGGTTTTTGCTTAAAAGTCCATATATATTTAGAAATTATTTTTATGTCCGTTTCTCCAGAATAAAACTATTTGTCGTCCTAATTTTAATTATTTCCTCCACTCAACAGACATACGTTGTCGAAATTCTCATCAACGGAACTCAAATGTAATGCTTTTTAGTATTTTTCTGTTTTACAACACGGCAAAAAATCTGACCAGTTTCAGTTTTCATGCAATTGTTATCGTGATTTTTTTCAACAAAAGATGAAAACAGTAGTTATATATTTCATTACAAATCAGTTTTGTTCAAAATAAGACATTTTACTCCTTCGTACCCTAACTATGACCAAAACTAACTTTGAAACTCTAAAATTGTATTCTACACTTATGAAACTGATATTTACATTAAACACCACAAAACTATTTTTCAAATGCATTGCACTTACATCAGTTATGCTTTATATTTAGATCATATAGTACGTCAAATTGGTTTTTAAGTCAAATCTGGATATTCGTATTAAATTGGACTTCGTGTTTACAATTTATTTCTTTATAATATATTAAATCTGAATAATTCAGCAAAAGAAAATGTAAAGCCTACAAGCTCATCAGTGCCAACAAAGACTACGCCAGTATCGCACCGTAAGTGTTAACGGTTTTTAATATACCCTGACTTATTAGAACTCAAATAAAGAGTACCAAATACATCTTGCTTACTCGACCATGACATTACTAAACAGTCGCATCGTAAGTGTTAACGGTTTTTAATTTACTCTTACCAATTAAAACTCAAATACAGAGTACCAAGTACATCTTGCTTACTCGACCATGACATTACTAAACAATCGCATCGTAAGTGTTAACGGTTTTTAATTTACTCTCACTTATAAGAACTCAAATACAGAGTACCAAATACATCTTGCTTACTCGGCTATGACATTACTTAACAATCGCATCGTAAGTGTAAACGGTTTTTAATTTACTCTCACTTATTAGAACTCAAATAGAGAGTACCAAATACATCTTGCTTACTCGACCATGATATTACTAAACAGTCGCATCGTAAGTGTTAACGGTTTTTAATTTACTCTCACTTATTAGAACTCAAATACAGAGTACCAAATACATCTTGATTACTCGACCATGACATTACTAAACAATCGCATCGTAAGTGTTAACGGTTTTTAATTCACTCTCACTTATTAGAACTCAAATACAGTCTTGATTACTCGACCATGACATTACTTAACAATTGCATCGTTAAGTGTTAACGGTTTTTAATTTACTCTCACTAATTAGAACTCAAATACAGAGTACCAAATACATCTTGCTAACTCGACCATGACATTACTAAACAATCGCATCGTAAATGTTAACGGTTTTTATTTTACTCTTACCAATTAGAACTCAAATGCAGAGTACCAAATACACCTTGCTTACTCGACCATAACATTACTTAACATAAAGCGTCTACTACATCCAACCTTAGAGGGTTGTAATGACATTATTACATGTACCACATTAACACTAAATAGCAAAAACCAGGTTTGAAATAAATATCCACAAATTTAGTTTTCGGAAAGTATTGAAATTTCACATTTTCGGGACATAGAAATATTCAAATAAGCAATTAAGGGATAAAAGCAAATGAGAGAAAATTTCTACAAAGACGTGGGAAAAACAAGTAATGGAAGAAAACTTTTATTGTTGTTCATTTTAAAGTCACCATGAAAATGTCTTGGTACAGGGGGAAGACAGTGTAAATTCCTGGTGTACAATCTATACGTAAAAGGAAAATAAGTCGCAGTGGTAATGCATAGCATAAAATAATGACCCCAACGGACAACCACAGGGCGTTTTTGTTGTTATTTTACTTCGGGAATCATTACAGTGAATACGGGTACATATTATCTGTTTTGTTGCCCCTGAGCCGTAAGGTGTAAAGGATATTATATGTTATATGGGAATCTTCACAGGGGATACGGGTTCATATTCCCTGTCTGTGTTTTATATCCTCTGAGCCGTCAGGCGAAGGGGATATAGGGCACAGACAGGGAATATATTCTGCTAGTAGTGTTATATTTTTTCTTTTAACAGCGTTTAAAAATTGTGATTTTGCTACCACGGGGATACGGTCTCATATCCCCTGTCAAGGTAACCAATCAAATTGCAGGATTTACCTGGATATTTCACTTCAGCAGAACATAAGACACATTCAATGTATGTGAACCGGTATCCCTGAGAAGCCCTAATAAGTTTTATTTTCGGCTTGAAGTGCTGCGGGTTTTCTTTTAAAGGCGTTTCAAATTGTGATTTTGCCACAGCGGTGATATAGAGTCACATTTCTATTCTTACCAATCAAATATAAAGATTTAAATTGATCTGGATATAACTGCATAAATAATTGATCACGTCAGCTACAAAAAATTGTGCTTAAGAATTCATAATCATTGGTTTTAAATTCTTGAGGAACAAATGTCGCAAGGAAGTGATATATACTAGTTGTAAAAATGGCCAGCTGCAGAAAATAAATTTACAACAAGTTCGTCGTTCAGTTAATTTGTACAACGACACTGATTAAAAATGCTTAATTTACTAATAGGTTCTCAATAAATTACTGTTCAACATAAGTCTTCAGCTAAACTATATTTACCTTGAATTTAATTTACTGTGTTGACTGTACTCTATGAATGGTAAAAAGTATTTAATTCACTGAAAAAGTTCTAAAAAAATTACTCTACAATAACAATCTTCAGCTAAACCATCTTACCCGTTAATTTAATATACTGTGTTGTCTTTCTTATCCTGATGGTACTCTTATTACTGTATCCATTTAACCAATGTAATTCTATCATTTGGTAAAAGTTTAAGATTATGTTGTCTTTTTTACATTAATTACTACATTGACTTTTAATTATTAAACCTAACATTTCTTTGATGGCGTACATAAAAAGCTAAAGATTGTTTTTCTTCACAAACAATTTTTATTTTCTTAAAGTGATATAAGTATATTAACAAATACGAACCCAATTGGAAAA
>MJUU01005763.1:9256-22368 GCA_002080025.1 Modiolus philippinarum
TTGGGTGGTCCCTTACAAAAAAGGTGTTTTTCAGGATCGCACTACATTCAACATGGCCGCCAGCGGGGGACATAGTTTTAACATTGGACCCTATGGGAAAACACATTCAAAGAACTTCAACTCTGTAACTACTGGGCAAATTGGAACCAAACTTGGCGCTACAATCAACATGGCCGTCAGAGGGGGACACAGTTTTAACACTGAACCCTATGGGAAAACACATTCAAAGATCTTCTTTTCTGAAACTACTGGGCCAATTGGAACCAAACATGGCCACAATAGTCGTTAGGTGGTCCTTTCCGAGAAAGGTGTTTTTCAGGTCAGTGCTATATTCAAGATGGCCGCCAGCAGGAAACATAGTTTTAACATTGGACCCTATGGGAAAACATTTTCAAAGATCTTCTTCTCTGAAACTACTGAGCCAATTGATACCAAACTTGGCCACAATAGTCTTTGGGTGGTTCCTTACAAAAAGGTGTTTTTCAGGATTGCGCTACATTCAACATGGCTGCCAGCGGGGGATATAGTTTAACATTGGACCCTATGGGAAAACACATTCAAAGATCTCCTCTGAATGTACTGAGCCAATTGGAACAAAACTTGGCCGCAATAGTCATTGAGTGGTCCCTTGCAAAAAGGGGTTTTTCAGGTCAGCGCGATATCCAACATGGCAGCCAGCGGGGAACTTAGTGTTTCCAATGGGGTCCAATGTTAAACTAACAGAGGTCTTCTCCCCTTTAACTAATTAGGGATATTGGATTTATAGTTTAATTATATATAAAGGCTCTTTAACATACAGTGTCTATGTTAATCAAGGGCCAGGTGAGCGATACAGGCTTTTGAGAGCCTGTTGTTTTTGATTTTTATCACATTGCCTGTCTATAATTCTTAACCTTTTTCATTAACAAACTGATTTCTATCATCTTTTCACAATGATTTCGTCATGTGAAAGTCAGAGAATATTTTTTTTAAATCCGAATCATATCCCGTCTTATTCAACGGAAACTGTGAATAGGCAGTTTCAGAATATTGAAAGGGCGATTTTATGGCTTAACTATGGTGTTCTCTTTTCTGTTATGATACCCGCACAATTGTTGCATGTAGTTTGTAGATGCTCAATAAGCTTTCGGAATTTTGATATTGCTCTTGGTGGAAACAAGAGGCCCCAAGATATCAATTTTTACTCATGTGGCATGTGACACAAACTCCTCCTACATTTATTGATTTAATTTTGTTGCAGAAGTGTTGCAGTCTATAGTCTGTAGATGCGCAATAAGCTTTCGGATTCTTTATCTTGGTGTAAACAAGAGGCCCCAAGATGTTGATTTTGACAAAGGCCAAAAGTTGTGGGTTTTGACACATGTGGCATTTGACACAAACTCCTCCTACATTTTTGGATTTAGGGATAAAATCTTTATGCAGAATTGTTGCATATAGTCTATAGATATGCAATAAGCTTTCGAATTATGATTCCGTTTCCAACTTTGTTAAATTTCCTGAAAATGTCAAATACTCATATTTTTTTTTAATTGAGCATATTATTATGTATTTTAGTATTGTTTAATAAAAAATGAGATTTTGAATAATTAGAATTCTAAAATGCGATTCCAAGTTTGGTAAATTTCCTGAAATTCTTAAAGACCACTTATTTTTTATTATTCTTTTTTTTTTTTGAATTCTACCTAGCAACCATACTAAAATAGTTTTTTTAGTTTAGGAGAAACATTTTAACTAAATGGATTTTTTTAAAAATTGATTTCGATTTTCGATCTTTAATTTAGGACAAACACTTTCATCAATTGGATTTCAAAAATATTTTATTCCAATTTTGGTAAATTTCCTGTAAGTCTCAAAGACCACTTAGTTTTTTGGATTCTATCTAGCAGCCATACTAAAATAATTGGTTTAGTTTAAGACGAACATTTTTACTAAATGGATTTCAAAAATATTTGATTCCAATTATGGTAAATTTCCAGAAAGTCTCAAAGACCACTTATTTTTTGGCATTCTACCTAGCAACCATACTTAAACAGTTTGTTTAGTTTAGGACAAACAGTTTAATCAATATGATTTCAAAAATATTTGATTTTAATCTTGGTAGATTTCCTGAAAGTCTCATAGACCACTTATTTTTTTGGGGAATTCTGCCTAACAAGCATATATCCTTTAATTCTTTTTGTAAAAATAACGACTATCAATAGTTTGATTTCAAAAGTATTGAGAAATATTATGCCCTAGGGGTAAAACAACTGTTTTCTGTGTCAAACAGGGAGTGCGGGATAGCTGTCGTTCCGACAACCTCTAGTATAAATATGAAAAAGAAAGGAAATGGGGTAAATGTCAAGTTTGTTTCTATCTTTTTGGTGCCCTTACTACATATCACTACTTCATGCAGATGTAAATAATGTTTGTTGAAATGCCTGAATGATCTTTTGACAAAGATGGAACATCGGCACCAAGGCAACAACCCGTAAGTTAAATCAAAGCCAAGAGATGCAAAGAAAAAAAATAAAAGAAAGAATACAACAGACATCATCAAAATATATTCAAAGACAAGTTTTTTAGCAATTTTTTTGATTGAAGACACGTTAATTCTTTGAAATGACTTGGACTATTCCATTCTCTATTTTATCTTTTGATTTCGAAGCACTGGTAATTATTCACTTCAGATTTGTTTACTCCCAAATTATTTACTTCTATCTCATTTTTATACTAAAAATACATGAATTAAACAATTGATGTTTGCAATTGATAAACATTTAGGGGATGTTAGTATTTCTTTTTATGACATATCTATTGAGCGTTCATACGTACATATAATGCGCATCGACTACGTATTGAAAATTATATGTTCTTATTTTGACGGTCTCAAACATCACAAATATAGTATAAAAAACTAAAGCTCTCAAAAATGAAATTTGCTGTTCACTCTTTCACATTCCTTGTCTTGTTTCCTCTTACTCAATAATAATTTAACCTGAATAAATTCCAGTAATACAAATTTATCTGCATTTTAGCAAATAAATATTGTCTGAATTAAAGGTTTTTTAATCATTTCCCTTTATTTATCTAGTCGTAAGCGACAAATGGATTCGTAGTTGATACATCTGACTCTGACAGGCAGTTTATATAAAGCAAAAATGATATGTGACCCTTGACCGTAATCACGGTATGCCATACGTTTAATCCTTGCCTTCTACGTTTGAAAGCACAAGTAAAAAAATTGACTTCTAGTATCTAAATACTGTAATTATTCATCGTACTCACCCGATTTTTATGAGATGTAAAATGCTTTTGAAATCCATATACACTTTATTAATTGTCTGTTGTCCATTCTTTTATATATCAAGTCTACTTGTTTAATATATAGGTCTAAAAGTTTATGTTATGGACGTTTTAAAATAAAAACAAACTTCAAATAATTTGTTGTCCTTCATATCTTTGAATTTGTCCTCTCTCTAATTATTGTCTTGCATGTATGATTGAGATGAGACTTTTTTCTACTGGATACTGTACCAACATGTGAAATATTCCATTCCTAATGCCGTTTCTGTTTTTGATGAAATAATAATATTTTTTCAGGCTGATTTCTAGAGTATAATTTATCTTATTCTTGTGAATATTGTAATTAATTCCATCTAATTGATTTTGTACCTGTTTTATATCAAACACTAAATTATTCATCATTGTGCTTTTTTGTCTATTATTTTGTGAATCTTTCCCACGTGGCTCTTGTGTACTTACATTATTTTAGCAAATAGGCTTTGGTAGCGACATCAACTGTCGGTGATTATATAGCATATGTTCAACATACGCTTTCTTGTTTAAGGTTATTTCCTTGCTACTTTTGGTTTGTATTAAGCTGGGAATAATAATCCCTTTCATAGTTTTTGTCGTTTATATGACCCTTTTTACTGTCCTTATAGAACATTCTCTTCTTTTATTTGTATCATTTGAACTAGATGCTATTTATTCTGTTCTGTTTTCCTTTAATACCTCCTCGTTCATTTGGGAAGAGAGATTTGATTTTGAGCCACTATTGTAACTTATTGGTGTCTTTGATTTTCAATTTCCTCTTTTTCTCAAAGACATATAGACCAATTGTATAAGGTTACAATGATTAATCAGTATATTCGATATCTGTTCGATTTATTTTTTATTTTCCTATTACTTCATTGTCGTAGTCTATTTTTCCCGTTAATTGTGAATGACAATTATATTTCAATCTTAGAAATGTAATATTCGATTTTGTCACGAAGGGTTCCTGACCAAGTTTTTCTCATTAACTAAGTATTAGAATTGTTCTCGGTCTTCTCCCTGACATTTTTCTGTTATGTTAGAATTTATCTTGTTACAAATATAAAGATTTCAATTCCTCCGAACATTAACTTTCGAAGGCTTTCATGATTCGAATGACCACAATTTGTTAAGACCCTTTACTGGAGATTTCTGAAATTAATTATCTAAGCTGTCTGTTTAATTCTTTTTTTTTCATCTAAAAGATCTTAAATTTACCTAAAAGACTACCACCTATATATAATCTTATCTTCATCGTAGATTTGTCTGTAATTTGTGTTAGTGTTTTCCATTCCTGTTTTAAGACAAATAAAACAAAACAACCACCTTATTTTTTCACTTGAGACAGGTGGTTATTTTTATAATAGATTTAAGATAACTTCAACCGATATAAATGCGACAGCCTTGCACTTTTTTTAAACAACCTATGTGACGTTGAAAGTGGAAAACACTGTGTGTGTTCATCTTTATTGGGTTTAAAAATATTTTAAAATATGTACAAACTGTATGTGCCTTTATTTCAATGTATCCTCAAACTCTGACTACAATCTTTATCTTTTTTTGTGATTCCTGTTTTGTAAGTTTTATATTTAGAAAAAAAGCTTTCTCAAGTTGATTTTATTTTACTAAGTATTTATTCTTTCAAGCAAATTGCATTTTGTATCCGAAGTTGTATGGGTCTTTTCAACAATCTCCCATTTCATGTTTTAGTCAAATTAGCTTTTTTGTTTTGGTTTAAACGTTCACACATAATGCATGATATCATACACTACTCGGAACTATGTTTGGGAATAAAAGCAATACTGTATTGTTACAATTAGTGTTTTTGTCATGACAAACATGGAGAAATTCCGAATGCACCGTGTGTATGTTAAATAATTGGTTTCGTTTCCCGATTTCACCTCTCTCAAAATTCGTAATCAGAACGTACATGAATGTCCAGATATTAGTTTGGAATTTGGAACCTTGTTCAATAACAGTGTAAGTTTTACATTATATTTTCATTATATTTGGATGAAAATGGATCTTTTTAACGTAGCTGTACACGTTGATTGCGTAATTTGCTATAAATATCGATTTTAACGGAATGATAATTTCACACTGAAACGTACAACTGTTGATTATAATTATATTTACAAGTTTCATCACAGTATTTCAAAGTTTGTATATGATATTTCCGTCTAGAAGAGGAAGAATTCAGTTGCATAATTCATATGAATATAGAATGTATGGCAAGCAATTAGCGACATTTAAATACATCCAGATATAATTATGGAACACATATTCCGTGTGTTACAGCAATTCAACTGTATTCTTCCGTGACTATACCGGAACTCTATGTATAATATTACACAGACACACGTCATATTGTATTTATTTATGCAAATTATTGTGTTTTTAGATATGTTGACATTTTACTCATAGTTATGGTAGCATAAGTGGACTATAAATTCTCACAATTTTGGACACATAACTTATGATTGTTAATCATTGTATTTTTCAGGTTTTTACCATTTGTTCATCGGCTAATTAAAGTTTATCGCGCCACACTGGGTTTTATATTTAATTGGGCCACGAACTAGGTTATACTCGCTGAGTCCGGCTCAGTACAGTAAAAACACTAGAACCAGCCTGAGTTCCAGACCTCTTTTGGACAACTGGTAGCACCGTTCCTGCTGCAGGCAACACAGTTACAGGACAACGTTTCTTCCTGTTCCCGGACAGAAGACAACACAGTCACTCAACTACGGTAACACCGTTCCTGTTCCAGGCGACAAAGCTACAACTGGATTTTAAACAACTTTTTTTTAAACTTGAGAGAAAATCCAACAGATATGCCCAAGAACACCATTTCAACAGTTCTGGACACCAGGGTCCGGACACTTACAGAGAAAGGACAAGAACAGTATTCACAGACATGTGACAAATATTGTTAAGATATAGAGTATTTATGGACAATGCTTAACGCCCTACTCCAAGAAGAAGACGATCCTCCCGCTAACTTATGGGACCAGTTAGACCTGGGTCAAAAAATTGCACAAGCAAACACCAGGTACCAGAAGCAACTCAGGGCCTATAAAGACTTCCTGAAAGCCAGCAAGACTGAAGACAGCAAACATGAACTGGAAGCCTGTGCAACATTAGCAGGCTTCCGGCAACAAAAGATAGATGCCGCTTTGTGTAATCTACAGGAAACAAGTCAGGCTCTGACGCCTAAGAAAACACCAAAGGCACCTAGTAGCAGCTCATCGTCCCACAATAGTAAATACCATTCGCAAGGTGGGACATCTACACGTACAGACGCTTCCAGTCTGTTAAGACGAAAGGAGGCAAAGGCAGAAGCTCTGAAAGCAAATCTAGCTTTTGCAGAGAAACAGGCCACCCTGTCAAAACAGGAAGCCCTGTTAGAAGAAACAACAGCTCGTCAAAAGGCTGAAATGGAAGCAACTAAAGCTCGTCGAAAGGCTGAGTTGGAAACAACAAGTCAGAGTTGGAAGCAACAACAGCTCTCCAAAAGTCAGAGAAGGAAGCAGCAGCAGCTCGGAAGAGAGCCAAATTAAAGGCCGACCAAACATTGCTAGAGGCAAGAAAAGAAGCTGTCATGGCAGAAACTGAAGCCAAGATCCTGGATGACGATAGTGAAGACCAGCGAATTCAGTTGCCTATAGATGGAGCAGACCCGCTACAACTGGTTCAACAATATGTTGAAGAACACTCCTTCAATGTTACAAACGAGGAGGTACAAAATATCCCGTCAGTAGTATATGGGCCTCCAGACCACCGGAAGTTAAGTCAACTCCAACAGTATTATATGGGTCCTCCAGACCGCATGAAGTTACGTCAACTCCAACAGTAGTATATAGAGTACCAGAGGTAACATGTACTCCAGCTTACGCTGGACCACCTCGTAGATCTCAGTCTGTTACATTTCAGCTTAACAGGGATGCACTCGAATTTGAACCGTCACGTCAGCACTTATCACGGGACATGCTAATACCAAGTTTACATGCAGTAGACTTGAAGGATGACAGGACTGTGAACCAGACTTCAGATATAACCAGATTCCTTCTCCATAAGGAACTACTGTTATCTGGTCTAACTAATTTCAATGACCGTGCTGAATCCTACTTTGTGTGGAAAAATAGCTTCAAGTCAGTTGTTGATGAAGCCAAAGTGTCTGACTCACAACAGTTAAATCTTCTAGTAAAATGGCTCGAAGTTGAGTCTTCAAAACAGGCTGAAAGTACAAGGATGTCATGTGAGAACCCCACTGAATGTCTCAGATTGCTCTGGGATCGCTTAGATGGATCTCCTGAAATGGTGGAAGCTTCCACTATAAACAGATTGGCGAGCTTTCAAAGACTAACAAACAAGGACAGTGCACGTCTGTATGAGTTGTCCGATTTATTGTCGGAAATAGAACACATCAAACAGAATCCCAAATTCCAGTCACTTCTGGGATATTTCGATTCATCGTCTGGGATAAGGCCAATTGTCAGTAAGCTCCCTTATGGACTCCAAGAAGAGCGGACAACGAGAGCCGCAAGCTATAAGTCGTCCATGAATGTACCATTTCCACCATTCACCGAATTCTCCAGATTCATTCGGGAAATGAGCAAAATCAAAAATGATCCCGGATTCTGTTATGAACAAGAACAGCAAACAACTCCAAATTATTCCGGAAGAAAACCACCCGTGGCCAAAACCCGGGTACCATCTCACAAGACTGATGTAGACAAGCCCAGTAAAAGACATTAGGGGCACCCTGCCCCAGTGTACAGAGAATGGCACACCAGACAGGTGCGTCATACACAACACAAGACATTCATTAGGCGAATGTAGAGGATTCAAGTCCAAATCAATTGAGGAGCGGAAAGAGATCCTCAAACAAAACAACCTATGTTTAAGGTGTTGCGCCTCTACACCCCACAGGAGCAGAGACTGGAAGGCGAAGCAACACACCACTGCCTTACACATAGTCAGGAAGGCATCTTCAGTTGGCCCCGTACAACATCACGGCGGGGAGACAGAACAGCAGAACGGCGGGGAGGCAAGTAATGCCAGCAACACTGAGAGAACAGTAAACTCGTCTTGCACAGAAATCTGGGAACAACACATGCGCCAAGATAATTCCTGTCAGAGTACATCATAGGGACAACTCCGACAAAACCATTGAAATGTATGCAGTTCTTGATGACCAAAGTAACAGGTCCCTGGCATCACCAGAGTTGGTTTAATTCTTCAACAATGAAGGCAAACCAGAAAATTATACCCTGACCACTTGTTCAGGTCGTATTGCCGCCAGCGGCAGGAGAGCCAAAGGATTTATAGTCCAATCTTTAAACGGACAAGAAGAGTTAGAATTGCCAGTCTTGGTAGAATATGATCACATTCCAAGCAGCAGAGACGAAATCCCGTCACCAGATTCTGCCGTACATTTTCCACACATAAAATATATAGCTGGAAGAATCCCGCAAATTAAAGATAACAGAGAAATAATGCTGCTCATAGGTAGAGACCTTCCCGAAGTCCATCATATCCTAGATTATAGATATGGTCCACCTGGATCACCCTTTGCCCAGAAATTAAGACTGGGCTGGGTAGTCATCGGAGAAATTTGTCTGGACTATCAACATGCAACTCCAGACTTATCTGTGAAGAAAACATTTGTCCTACCATCTGGCCAACCCACGACACTAAGACCATGTGAAAGTAAAATTTGTGTACGGGAACCAGATCCCACTTGTTTCAATACTGCAACCAAAACTGTAGACATACCAGAATACGATATCTTTCCTAAGACAAAAGATGACAACAAACCAGGAATGTCGTATGAAGATAAAACATTTATGAAACAAATGGACAACCAGTTTGTAAGAGACTCTACAGGCAGTTGGGTATCTCCGTTGCCATTTCGGGCACCAAGACAACGACTACAAACAACAGGCAACAAGCTGTTAAAAGAGCGGAATTCCTCGAAAACAGTCTGAGGAGGAACGCTCTCAAAAGAGAACATTTCTTAGAATTTATGTCAAAGATATTAGACAACAACCATGCGGAAGTTGCTCCGCCATTACAAGAACAAGAAGAATGTTGGCATTTACCGTTGTTTGGAGTATACCATCCCAAGAAACCTGAGCAGATCAGGGGTGTGTTAGATTCCTCCGCAAAGTTCGACGGAGTATCTCTCAACAGTGTTTTGATGTCTGGTCCAGACCTATCAAACAGCTTACTGGGAGTCCTGATACGTTTCAGGAGAGAAATGGTTGCTGTTACTGCTGATGTTCAGCACATGTTTCCCTGCTTTGTAGTGAGAGAAGATCACAGAAACTACCTTAGATTCATGTGGCATAAAGACAATGATATCGATAAATATAGATAGAGTACCGAATGAGAGTCCATGTCTTCGGCAACAGTCCATCCCCAGCAGTGGCAACGTTGGGCTACGCAAGACAGTACAGGCCGCAGAGCCAGAGTACGGCCAAGATGTTACAAATTTTGTGACTAAAGATTTTTATGTTGATGATGGATTGACTTCGTTCCCAACAGCAGAAGAGGCCATCAAAGTCGTCAAAGACTCACAAGCAGCATTGAAAAAGTACGGAAATCTCCGTCTGCACAAGTTCGCATGCAACAGTGATGAAGGTATGTCTGCATTTCCAACAAGTGATTTAGCTACAAACTTAAAAGATTTGGATCTTGAAGCCAACAACAAACCACTCCAGCATAGTCTTGGACTAATTTGGGATGTCAACACCGACATAATCCTATTCCAGCTATCGCTGGACACAAAACCTATAACAAGACGAGGTGTATTATCTACGATAAATAGCATTTATGATCCACTCGGATTCTTAGCTCCAGTAATCATCCAAGGGAAGCTGATTCTACGAAAGCTAACTTCAACAACAGTTGATTGGGACGAACCTGTCCCGGATGACATGGCTTCAGAATGGGAAACTTGGCGAGATGAACTGCAAGAACTAGAAACATTACGTATACCACGTAATTATGTACCTTATCTGAGCCAAGCAATAACCAAAGAACTTCATGTTTACTCAGATGCGTCAGAAAAAGCAGTAGCCGCAGTAGTTTTTCTTCGCACAATAGATGAAGATGGTAAACCCAAAGTTTGTTTTGTTTTGGGAAAGGCTAAAGTTGCTCCAACCAACGGACACACAATTCCTCGTTTGGAACTTTGTGCTGCAGTACTCGCAGTAGAAGTTGCACAGTGTGCAGTAGAACAGCTAGACCTGTCCATCGACTGTGTCAATATACTATACAGATAGTAAGGTCCTACTGGGTTATATCACCAACGACACCAGAAGATTTTATATTTATGTTGGGAATAGAGTAGAAAGAATACGAAAGTTCAGCAGTCCAGAACAATGGAATTATGTGAACACAAGTGAAAACCCTGCTGACGCAGCTACAAGATCACTGCCAGCTAGTGACATTCATAATAGTGAGTGGTTATTAGGACCTAAACGCCTTCTCACTTGTGAACCCAGTCAAAACCCTGAGGTCGTATACCAGCTTGTTGACCCCCGACAGTGATAGTGAGATTCGTCCTAATGTTTCTCCAGATATTTCTGTTGCCAAAACACTCGCTACACCAGATAGTCCTAACATAGGGACTGAAAGATTCCAGCAGTTCTCAGACTGGAGTGCCCTTATACGTGGAATTGCATTCCTGAAACGTTCGTCCCGTTTACGTCTGAACGGGAGTTCAAAGCTTGAACCTGACATTTTACATCAAGAGACAGAAGACCTCACCATATCATCAGTACAACGTGAAGTTTATCAAGATGAAATCGATTGTATAAGTCACAAGAAACCTATTGGCAAAAGAAGTTCAATTGCCAATCTCAATCCGTATTTGGATGAAAAAGGACTTTTAAGAGTTGGCGGACGCATTGCTAAATCAGACTTGGGTATTAAAGAAAAGATGTCTATAATTATACCCGGACGTCACCACATTGCCACTCTTCCAGTTAGACACTATCATGAGAAGACCAAACATCAAGGTCGTCACCTTACAGATGGTGCAATTCGATCTGCAGGTTGGTGGATAACCGGAATTATCCTCTCTAATTAGTAGCTGTGTTACCTGCCGTAAGTTAAGAGGTAAAGAAAAATGTCAGATTATGGCAGAACTGCCTGAGGATCGTCTTGATCAAGCACCTCCTTTCACAAATGTAGGAGTGGACGCTTTTGGACCTTGGACTATAGTCACAAGAAAAACACGTGGTGGATGTGCAAACTCCAAACGTTGGGCCATCCTGTTTACTTGTTTAGTAACCAGAGCAATCCACATAGAACTGGTCGAAGAAATGAGCTCCTCTGCATTTATCAATGCAGTCAAACGTTTCACATCAATAAGAGAAGAAGTAAAGATATTTAGGTCTGACCGTGGAACCAACTTTATTGGAGCTGTAAATGACTTGAATGTTAACCCAATCAACGTGGAAGATGGGCCAGTCAAACGTTATTTATCGGATTCCAGGACATCCTTGATTTTCAATCCTCCTCACTCATCCCATATGGGTGGAGCTTGGGAACGTATGATTGGCATGGTAAGAAGAATATTAGACTCCATGCTCCTTGGGTCTACAGGACACACATTAACGCATGATGTGCTCAACACATTTATGGCCGAAGTTTGCGCCATTATCAACTCAAGGCCACTTACTCCTGTATCAACTGATCCTGAGTCACCACTGATATTAACTCCGGCTATGCTGTTGACACAAAAGACTCAACACAAGTTTATTCCTGAATCAACCGACAGGAAAGACTTGTACCGGAATGAATGGAAATGAGTACAAGCGTTAGCCAGCATGTTCAGGTGTAGTTGGAGGAAAGACTATCTCCCTCAACTAGACCAGAGGCAGAAGTGGATCGACCGTCAGCGTGACTTGAAGACCGGAGACGTCGTTCTCGTAAAGGACAAAAGTTTATGCCGTCATGAATGGCCTATTGGAAGAATTGTCAACGCAATAAAAAGTTCCGATGATCACGTCAGGAAAGTAGAAGTCCGTTTAATGGTCAACGGAAAGCCGACAATGTATACTCGGCTGATCACCGAGATAATTCTTCTGGTGGAAGATTGTATATAAAGTGTGAATAATTATTATTCGGTGAATATTGTGAATGTATGATAAATTTGTGTAGTTTATTTAAAGAATAGTGATATCAAGTACATATCAGACGGAGAGTGTATTGTTACAATTAGTGACAAACATGGAGAAATTCCGAATGCAACGTGTGAATGTTAAATAATTGGTTACGTTTCCCGATTTCACCTCTCTCTCAAAATTCGTAATCAGAACGTACATGAATGTCCAGATATTAGTTTGGAATTTGGAACCTTGTTCAATAACAGTGTAACTTTTATATTATATTTTCATTATATTTGGATGAAGATGGATCTATTTAACGTAACTACACAACAGTTTATTGTAAATATCAGCTGTACACGTTGATTGCATTATTTGCTATAAATATCGATTTTAACGGAATGATCATTTCACACTGAAACGTACAACTGTTGATTATAATTATATTTACAAGTTTCATCACAGTATTTCAAAGATTTTATATGATATTTCCGTCTAGAAGAGGAAGATAAGCAACCGTTATTCAGTTGCATAATTCATATAAATATAGAATGTATGGCAAGCAATTAGGGACATTTAAATGCATCCAGATATAATTATGGAACACATATTCCGTGTGTTACAGCAATTCAACTGTATTCTTCCGTGACTATACCGGAACTCTATGTATAATATTACACAGACACACGTCATATT
>MJUU01005765.1:0-13925 GCA_002080025.1 Modiolus philippinarum
GCAGACCATTACTATGTCCCACCGTCGCGGTGCGGCGGGGGACAATTAGATGACGCTAACGCAAGTCTATCGGCCGATGTCGAACCAAAGGCTGTGTGCCTGAATGCCAACATTTTATAAAATCAAAGAATTCTGTAGGTGCTCATTAGTGAGGATTATGAGGCCTCATATAGGGTAACTATTGTACCTCTTAATTACCTGAAAAATATTGTGCGGTGTTAATTGTCATTTTCATTGTATTGTTGACTCTTAATTCAAAAAATTCTCATTTCACTTCTTTAAAAAAACTTTTTTTTTCAAAAAAAAAAATCTGTTAGTATTATTAATTTTTTTTATTAATTTTAAAGGAAGTGAAAAAAGAATCTTTAATTTAATTGAAATATAAATTGATTTTATATCATTTTGTTTGCCAGTAAAAAAGCACCAAAATACTTTGTGTCTAAATAACTTATTTAGTATATTTAATGTATTCATTGTTAAAGAAATAACAGTTGATTTTGAATATACCTTGAATCCTTAAGCTTAGCAATTTTTTTATTAGATCTTAGTAGTTTTACTCACAAATAGTTACTCTGTCTTTTATAAACTTGGTACTCAATTAAATTTTTGTGCCAATACCTCATCCAAAACTGGGACAACAAAAACGTTGTTAAGTATTGGACCTTATCGAAAGAACAAACAATGATCTTTTTCCTCTGAAACAACTGGGTGAGAGAATTTCTCATATGGATGTACTATTCATACTTACAAATTTTGGCATTTATTTTTGTAATTTTTGTAATTTCGAAATGTAATTCTGACCACCTGTTTTAAGTGCCCACATCTCAATATTTTATAACGCCAAGTTCTTTTTACATTCGACTTGATGAGTGCCCTGTGTTTGTCTGTATGTTGTAATCGTCCACTAGCTTAAGACACTAGTGCTTTTTCGGGCAAAGGATGACAGTGATTGTAAGAGCACATTGCCAGATGATATGGTGAGATAAATCTTTTGATTACAGTTATGTTTCTGTGGGGAGTGAGGGCACGTTTAATTGGTGCTTGTTGACAATCCCACACCCATGACCAATGAAGACACGGATGTAGCATTGCTCGATAATTAGCAAAGAATTCCGCTTGCAATTAGCAAAGAATTCCGCTTGCAATTAGCAAAGAATTCCGCTTAAATCGGTGCTAGGGGCCGTCTTGAACTTACTATGAGGTATGAGCAAAGCTCATTGTTGAAGGCCTCATAGTGACTTCAAGATGAAGAACAACAATAAAAGCGTTGTTCCTTTGCTTGTTTTTTACCATGTATTTGTAGAGACTTTGTCTCATGTGCATTTACTCCATATCCTTTTATTCACCATTTACTAGAGTCAAACTTAAATTACATGTAAGTCTTCAAAGCAGATCGGAGTTATTCGGCATCGAGCACGTTGAAAATCACAAATAGACTACTTATTCAGATTGTGTATGAATTACAGGCTTTCGGTTAAGTGTTTTGATGATAGACGAAGAATTGTCCACAGATTATTTTTTAAAAGGCAAATTGACCATACAAATTGATCTTGTTTCGGTATCAATTTAGAGAAAATAGATGAATAAAGTAAATGTGTGTAATGCCCTTTCAAATCTGAAGAAGACAGTGCCGTTATATTGTTGATAACATGCAGTTTTTATGATTTAATTAACCAAAAGTAAGACTCACTGGAGAATTCATCTTGTGATGCAGCACCGCGTAATGTTGAACCCTCCGAGTTTTGCTGATCGATGTAATGGGTGTGGAACTTAAAAGTTTATTTGACTATACGTATAAGCCGTTGTCCATGTGAGTGATACAGGTTATTGAGAGCCTATTGTGTCATATTTCTGTTACAACTGTTCTAATTTTGTTTTTTCAATTCGAACACTTTATACCCCTAAAAATTGTGTATATTTATATTTTTTTTCACATTTTTCACAACAAAATTAACAAAATTAATTCAAAATATCATATTCTTATTATTTTTGTTTATAATTCACCCTCAAATTTACAATATCATTCATTTTGTCTACCAATGGTTAACTAATTTTATTATACAGCAGTCATTAGAACTGAGGAAAGATGCCCCTCATACTGTTTAAGTATTGAAATAATACTGTCTTACTTTTTTCTTCATTTATTTGTTCATAACCCTAATAGGTTAAATAGTTTTCAATAAAACAAAATTATAAAATTTATATCTAATCAAGCCCCTCTCTGTACCCCTTCATAACTACTAACACAACAATATTTAATTATGTGATTTTAAGAATGTTGGCATTCAGGGAACACACCGAACCAAATCAGATACTTAACGAAGTTGTTGTCGGTGTCGATGAGGTCTACGATATTTTAAAAATTTTAAATCCGGTAAAGCTTCCGGCCCTGACCTAATTAGTCCGCGACTTCTCAAGGAAGCAGCCTCTCAGTTAAAACATCCACTTTTTTTTGTAAGTTATTTAATATATCGTTAAATTCATGTGTTTTCCCCTCAGAATGGAAAAAGGCACATGTCACCCCGGTTTTCAAAAGTAGTAATCCGTCTGATGTTAAAAATTATAGACCTATATCATTACTGTGTATTCTTTTAAAATGTATGGAACGATGTGTTTACAAACATGTGTATAATTATTTCTTACAGCATAAAGTAATCACGCCAAATCAGTCTGGTTTTACAAAAGGAGACTCAGCTGTTAATCAGTTAGTACATATAACAAATGATTTTGGGAAAGCTTGGGACAGTGGGAAAGAAATTCGAGTTGTTTTTGCGACATAAGCAAGGCCTTTGATCGAGTATGGCACAACGGTCTTTTACATAAATTGAAGAAATATGGCATAAACGGTAAAATTTTAAAAATGGTTTAACAACTATCTCTCGGGTAGGGTACAAAGGGTGCTTTTAAACGGAGGTATGTCAAATTGGAAAAATATTAATGCGGATGTCCCCCAAGGTTCTATCCTTGGACTCTTTTATTTATTTTTTTCGTCAATGACATTGTCATTGATATTAATGCTAGTATCAAACTGTTTGCTGATGATACAAGCATTTACCTTATTGTTGATACACCAGGTTACAGTGCTGAATTACTGAAAAGTGATCTAGAAAAAATCCACAACTGGTCTACTAGATGGCTTGTGAAATTTAATCCACATAAAACCAAAACGATGACTATTTCTCGTAAATCAGTTAGTGAGCAACATCCAACTCTTAAGATGAATGATCATTTTCTACAGGAAGTTAAAGTTCATAAACACTTGGGTCTACATATTTCAGATAATGGTTTATGGCATAATCATATCGATAATATTGTTAAAAAGGTTTATACTAGAGTAAATATTCTGAGGAAAAGTCGATTTATCCTTGATAGATTTGTATTAGGGACCGACCATTTAACTTGAAGGGGGGGGCTATGGTTTTTTTCTAAAGAAATATTTTGGATCTGATTTTATGTGAAAAAAATATTTTGGCTGCCAAAATGATGAAAAAAAATTTTCTGAATGAGGCTTTCTGCCCAAAAAAATAATGTTAATTTTGAAAAAAAAATATTTTGTTGATACGCGTACAAAAAATAAATAATTTGTTTCGCGCGAAGCGCGAAAAAAATTTTCTGTCCAGAAAAAAAAACCATAAACAACCCCCCCCCCCTTTCAGGTTAAATGGTCGGTCCCTTAGGAAAGTTGTATTTCTTTTGTAAGACCAATTTTGGAGTATGGTGATGTTGTCTGGGACAATCATGGCCAATATTTGGTTGACAAAATCAAACAAGTTCAAATTGAGGCAATGAGAATTTTAACAGGTGGTACAAAATTAACTTCAATAGACAAATTATATAAAGAAACGGGTTGAGAGAAATTATCAAAACGAAGAGAAAATTAATATTACTTTACAAACTAATAAAAAAAGATACCCCAGACTACTTACAAAACCTGTTGTCTAACCAGATATCTCAGCTACATTCCAATTTCACTCGACAATCGCAGAACCTCTCGGAAATTCGAACTAAAACTAATTGTTATTCTGATTATTTCCTACCGTCATCCATAAAGCTATGGAATAGTCTACCAATCCACGTTAGAAATTCAACTTCTCTCAACATCTTCAACAATCTGATAACCGAACGTAATAAATGTCTTAGTTATTACTATTCTGGTTCCCGAATGGGACAAATTTTACATGCTAGGCTGCGAATGAACAGCAGTTCGTTGAACGAACCCCTGTTCATTCGTAACCTAGTTGATTCCCCAAATTGTATATGTGGTCAAATAGATACGACAGAGCACTTCTTATTACACTGCAACAGATTTCAAGCAATCCGCGATGAAATGTTATTTTCAATAAACTATCCAGTTACTATAGACGTTAATCTCCTACTGTTTGGCTCCGAAATACTCAACCCCGACCAAAATAAAGATTTATTTTTAACACCTTAGACGTAAGAGATTTTCAAACTGACAACCACAACATTATTTAAATTTTCTGGTATTTTGCATTTCATCTACATATATACTTTATTTCGTATTATTAAGTTCATTATTTATTCAGTAATAAGCGATTTATGTTTGTTTATATTTCTTCTTTCACTGAGCATTTTAATAATTGTTAGTTTAAAAATGTCTGATTTTCAAGGAGACGGATTAATATAAGCTATGTTTAGCTTGTTTCCGAATCCTATTATATGTGTCATTATTGTTTGTTATAACACGTCATGTATTATCTTCCTGAATAAATATCATGTATGTTTAAAGTAAAATCCGATAGATAATAAAAATTCTACGGCCACATATGCGGAAACACCAAATTTAACCCTTTTGGTCCTTTTTTAAAAACGGGAGGAGCTAAAATAACCAAAACCATTCCGAGCCTTCCTTTTGTGCTGAGGAACATTGTTTTAAAATTTCATAAGAATTGATCAAATTAATATAACTTGAGTTATTGACCAAAAAAACCAAAAGCGTCTACAGACAACGACCACAACGACGACAGCGCCATACCAATACGACCTTAAAAAAAATTTTTCGGTCATATAAAAACGCTGCAAATAAATAATACCATGCAAAAGTGTTAACTTTAAACATTTGATTGATCAAATGTAACTTATTGACCAAAAACAAAAGTGTCTACAGACAACGACGACAATGATGACGGCGAGGCCGACGACAGCGCCATACCAATATACGACCTCAATTTTTTTTTTGCGGTCGTATAAAACGCTGAAAATAAATATATTAAAACAATAATACCATGTAAAAGTGAAAACTTTAAACTAGATATCCCAATTAACAATTGCGTACGAGAGTGAATCGAAAATGACATTTTTATTACCTTATCAATTATTACTATTTCTTACCAACCAAATTTACCTTTTTGAGTCTGTGACGTCACGACGAGTCTTCCTAATGTTTTGTGCAAAACGTATTTGTATTCGTTCCCGAGATATTTAGAAAAATATACTGAAAAAATCCTTCCGGGTTTTCATCCTTCCGTTAATTAGGGAGTCCCAAAAAAACGGCGCACATTATTAATATGATTTGTTTTCTTAAAATGATAAAAGATATTATATTATATTATATGACTGATTATTCTGTTTAAATTTCATTGGCTAAAGTCTAAGCAACCACTTTTGACAAAACATTATAATCACCTATGAAAAGTAGGTCAGGTTAATAAAACATTCCAACAGCTGGCAATGTGCCAATACTATATTAAGCATAGGATATAGTAAGTTTCCAACAGCTGGCAAGGAGCCAAAAGTATATTTAGCTCAGGTAAATGTCAAGTTTCTTAAATAGTTTGTAGACCAACTCTCTTCAGTGACGTAGCTTATATTCACATTTAATTTTTGTTGTGTCTTATACTTGGAGAAAAGATGTATTAATATTAGCTAAATAATTTCTTATATATGAATTTGAATTCAAAGAAACAAAAAATATGTTAATAAAATATGTCATATAATAAAACAATGAATGACTACCATTTCAATTTATATAAGGATCTGTCATTCCAAGAGGAATGCTATTTACCTCGGCTGAAGCCTGGGTAAATATCATTTCTCTTGGTATGATAGATCCTTATATTAATCTCAATGTATATCATTATATACATAAAAAAACTATGCTCTGTGCCACCTCCTGACAGTCAATTTTCATTCAATACAGGTAAAACTATATACTAGCAACTCGATATTCCAGGGTTATAGAATTAGAGACCATGTCACTAAAACATATATTCGGAGAAGCAGACAGCAAAACAAGAGGCTCTCAAGAGCCTTTATCGCTCAACTCGGCCATGACTGATCCATTAAGTAAAATACTTCCAATGTTTGAGGGTCTCATTTTCAAGTTTGATGTTAAATGATCCAAAATTAAACTATGTTTAAACCATTGGCAGCTATTTTTATGGGCGCAGATCTAGACCGATTGACACCTTTCTCGAAAACCATCTAAGGACCATTGTGCCTCACTTTGGTTCTAATTGGCCCATTATTTTATGAAAGATCTTTGAATGATTTTCCAGGTTCCAATTGGCCAAGTAGTTTCAGAGGAGATCTTTAAATATATTTCCCCATAGGGTCCAACGATAAACTATGCTCCCGACTGGCAGCCAATCTTGGATGCTATGCGGACATGCCGTACACATTTTAAGAATGACACAAAGTAAGAACTATTGTGCCCGAGTATAATTCCAATTGGCCATGTGCTTTCAGAGGAGATCTTTGAATATTGTTCCCAATAGGGTCCAATATTAAAACCATGTTCCCCGCTGGCGGCCATCTTGGATATGATGCAGACTTGCCAAGCACATTTTTTAAGAGGGGCCTCCTAAGAACCATAGTGACCAAATTTAGTTCCAATTAGCCCATTTGTTTCAGAGGTCAAGATTTTTGCATATATTGTCCAATTTGTGACAAAGTTCCCCGATAGCAGCACTCGTAGATAACATGCCGACTTGCCACACTTGGTAGTGGGGTTTCCTCACCATTCATTGAAGACCTTATGGTATGCTGGCTTTGAGTTGTTATTTCTCCCCTTTTGGTCGTTGTCTCTTTGACACATTTCCCGTTTCCCTTCTTTTTCTACACATTTCTAAAAGGGGACAACCAAAGGACTTCTGTGACAAAGTTTGGGTCCAATTTGCTCAGCGGTTTCAGAGAAAAAGGTCTTTGAATGTTTTCCATAGGGTCCAATGTTAAAACCACGTTCCCAGCTGGCGCCAATCTTGGATATGATATGGACTTGCCAGAGACTTTTTTAAAACTATTTAGGGGACACATAAGGACCATTCGTCCCATTACTGCAACAAAGTACCATCAGTATATAGATTATACAGGCAGTTGGTACCTTGTTGCACTAATGGGACGCATTATGAGCAAATTTGGTTCCAATTGACCCAGTAGTTTCAGAGAAGAAGATCTTTGAATATAGTGTCCAATTTTCGACAAAGATCCCACTGGTGGCCATCTCGGATGGTGTGCGGACTTGCCGGACATATATTTTAGATGAGACTACCCAAGAACTATTTTGACCAAGTTTTGTTCCAATTGGCCCAGCGGTTTCAGAGGAGAAGATGACTGAATAACGACGGACGCACGACGGATGGACGACTGACGCCAATTGATCGCAAGAGCTATCCCTGGCATAGCCAAGTGAGCTAAAATGTGATTTTCAAATTTTGATTAGACGTGGTCACTTGCACGGAGAAAAAAAGGAATGCAAAATGCAGAGAAACTGGCTAGTATCACTTGTGGTGCGGACTTGGCTTTGGAGTAATTTAGCTTGATATATTTATCCCTGGTTGATTTTACTGGTTTGTCTGTTACATTGCCTTGGTTTTCGCCCGTCCATCATTTGTTTAAAAATCCCCTTATTTCTAGAGCTGCTTCATGCAGTGGTAGAGGAGATCCCATAAAATAAAATATACCTTTTCTCACATAATGCTTTATTTTTTTTTTTTTTTTCATCTGATATCATAATATTCGATTACTCTGGGACAGTATCAACCCAGGATATACGTGGATGTCAATTTGTCATGACACACTTGTATATTATCCGAAGGGTACAAGCATATACGTATACATATTTCCATTGAACACGGAGGTAATTTCATATACAGGTAGTACAACTCAAACCAAGAAATATTTGCGGCTGTTTCATCGGCATCAAAAACTGAGTAAAACAATTGAATCGTCTTTAATAATTTTATTTTATCACATACTTATGAAAAAAGGACTTTGTCGAGCGCAGCATGATACGACCGCATCAATGAAATTTGAGAATTGTAATTTTGAGTGAATGTGGAAACATCTTATTTTATATATATTTTTTAAAAATGCTACTTTGGGCCCCTTACTCCATATAGCTTGGAAACGGTAAGAACTGTTAAAATCTGTTGACACACTTCCACAAGCTTACAAGAAGAGGAATCCTGTATAAATCTGATGAAAAATGAGGATTTAACATATTTTGAAAAATTGCTATTTCGGTTCACTTATATTGACCCCATAAAGCCACGAAACGGTAAGAGCATGCGCTAAATAAGCATACTACCGAAAGATTACTAAAAGAAGAATGCAAAGAAAAAAGTTCTGTCGAAATCCTGAAAATAATCTTTTTTTGGTAATCTGCACATTTACAATTTTGGCCACATTTGGCCAACCATATCTAATGGTTAAGTGCTATGTTAATAGTTCTTCATATGGGACCCACTGAAAAAAAGCTGCATCAAATCAGATGTAAAATGAAAAAAAACCTTTTTATTCGCTGTTTTGCCCTGTTTATTTTATGAACGATACATCCGACCTGAATTCTGTACTCAGAGATACTGTAGCATTCGATCTACATATTGAACATTTCTCATGCAGCACATTCATCAATAACTGATAAATTTTACTTTGAAATAAATGAAAGCAACCAATTTTGTACTTTTAACGGGCCAAGAAATACAAAACATATTACTTTTATTATGAGTCCTTTAAACGCAGAAAAAAAAACAGAACTAAGATATTGAATTTGACATTATTCGTTCTTTGACCCCACGTATATTAATAACGGCAAATGCGACGCAAAATCAATTGACATACTTAAGACTGGAAATTATCCTTGCAGGAAAATTATCTCCATGAGGCCATCCTTAACAAATTGTTGGTTTGCTGTTTATCGACTTACAATTTTAGATGTGAGTAGGTAGGTAGGTGAATTATTTTTTTTCTTGAAAAATGTCAAAAAAGGGTTTTTTAAAAGAAAATCTGCTAAAAATAGAATAAAAAAAAATTTTCCTCTGTGAAATGACAATAAGATTTTTTGAGTAGGCAGGATTTTTATGAGTAGGTCGATAAACAGCAAACAAACAATTTTTTAAGGGTGGCCCGACATTTGAGGAAAACAAGTAACTCTCTTATCGGGACGTACCCCATCTTTGCTAAAGGTATGATCTATGTACCTGACCTCTGGAACCCCTACGTTACATATAGCTTTGTTTAATCTAATGTTAACTGGCCTTGCTTTGTCAAGACTTGACATGTAAAAAGAAAGAAGAAACCACAGTACTAGCAATCAATTATATGGGTTACATCAAATCTTAAGTTCACTTATACATAACAAAAAAAAAAACAAACAAAAACAAAAAAAAAAACAAACAAACAAACAAAAAACCAAAACAAAACAAAAACCGAAAAAAGGAAGCCTATGCATGTTACAGTATAGCCCTTTTCATAAAGTGTTGTTATCTTTTCAGGTATTGGAACTCTCCCATCAACTGAGGTACAAACACTCTTTGCTTCCGGTTATCATGCACTCCTAGTATGGTTGGCTAACAATACACAACTTAAACCCTAATACATTATATTTCAAACCAAATTAGTTCAGTGTCGCTGAAAATAATGACCTACTTATAAATATTTGAACAGTGTTATTAACTGTGTGGTTGATAACCGGAACTGTTTCATTGTAATGCCAAAACTGAAGAGCAGACCAAATGATTTTTCGAAGGGGCCTAGAAAACGACAACACTACATTCATTTTTTTTTAGTTTCTTTTTTTTCTCTTTTTGTGGGTTACACTAAAGACCTGAACGCGGACCTGAAAAGACCTGAATAGACCTGAAAATATGTTAACCGGTTTACTAAAATAATCATAACTTTTTCATTTCTTGACGGATTTTTTTCATTTCTGGCTTTATTTAAATAAGAAACAACATTGTTTTTAAATATTAAAAAATAATTTGGAATTCATTTTATTTTGATGCCAAAACTCGGACCTGAACGGATAAATGAAAAGACCTGAACGGAACTGATAATTCATCAGTCACTTTACAAAAAAATCTATAACTTTTTTGTTTTTCTATTTATTTTTCCAAAATCTTCTTTTTATAAAAGAAGAATTAATTATCTTTGTGGGACTATAAAAATGTTTGGCAATACACATTATTTTATTCTCAAAAAGTGGACCTGAACGGAGATTTTAAGAGACCGAAATAAACTTGAAAATGGGTGGGTAGCTTTACTTAAATAAATATAACTTTTTTATTTCTAAATGGATTTTTGTTATTTCTGACTTTATTTAAGGAAGAAATAATGTTCTTTTTGAATATTAAAAAACAATTATGACTTAACTTGGTTTTGATGCCAAAAAAGCGGACCTGAACGGAGAAATGAAAACCTGAACGTCAATGACGATTCATCTGTTACTTTGCTATTTATGTTTCTAAAATTTTGTTTTTATAAAGTAAAATTAATGATGTTTGTGAATATATAAAACATTTTGGCAATACATATTATTTTGTTCTAAAAAAATTGACCTGAATGGAGATTTTAGAGACAGAATGAACTTGAAAATAGGTGGATAGCTTTACTGAAATAAATATAACTTTTTAATTTCTAAATGGATTTTTGTTGTTTATGACTTTATATAAGGTAGAAATATTGTTCCTTTTGAATATTAAAAAATGTTATGACTTAACTTGGTTTTTATGCCAAAAAACGGAACTGAACGGAGAAGTGAAAAGACCTGAACGGGAATGATAATTCATCAGTTAGTTAACTGAAAATTCTATAACTTTTTTGTTCTTTTATTTATGTTTTTAATCCTTTGTTTTTCATAAACGCAGAATTAATGACGTATTTGAATATTTCAAAAAATTTTTGCAATACACATTTCATTTTTCTCAAAAAGTGGACCTGAACGGAGAATTGAAAGACCTGAACGAACTTGAAAATGAATGGGTGGCTTTACTAAATATTAGACCTCTGTTTTATGTCTTTATTTGCATTTAAGCATTTACTTAATATCAAAGTAAAATGAATAACCTTTTTGAATATGCAATTAATATGTTAGTAAAACATTTTTGTACAAAGAAACGGAGGTTTAGAAGACCTGCATGAGTATAACTAAAATGTTAAGTAATTTTCTCAAAATTCGACATTTATTGTTTTGTGTTTGTCTAAACTCAAAGTGATTTTTTTTTGTTTTCCTTTGAGATAAATTTAAAATGAATGTAAAATAAAACATGTATTGCATGTTCTAATTAGTCAGTAGTTTGTCACCTGCAATCAGTCTATTTGGTAATTTAAAGTGACAATTGGATTTCCTGAGGGTGTATGTACATGCACACTTTGTTTTGACAGCGATAATCATATCTAATTCACAAGGGTGTCATATTAACTGCATATATGGCTTTGATATCATTGAATTATAAAAATAGATTCATCGACTCAAAATTTATTTTTATCATTACTTCTTCTTTCAATAAAAGCAAAAATGTTTTTAAAAAATCCCCTCAGAAATAAAAAAAAAAAGTTGTGTTATTTTAGTAAAACCACTCATCAATTTTTAAACATTTTCTGGTCTCCGTTCAGATCCACTTTTTGAGAAAAAATAATATGCATTACCAATATTTTTTTTACATATACGGACACTTCACTGTTTACTTTCATAAAAAGAAAAATTGAAAAAAAGAATTAAATTACAAAAAAGTTATAGAATTTTCAGTTGAATAACTGATGAATTATCAGTTCCGTTCAGGTCCTTTCATTTCTCCATTCAGGTCCGCTTTTTGGAATCCAAATCAATTTTACTCCAAATAATTTTTAATATTCAAAAAGAATATTCTTTCTCCTTTAAACAAAGACAAATATAAACAAAAAATCCGTCCAGAAATAAATAAAGTTATGTCGATTTTAGTAAAGCTACCCACCCATTTTTGAGTTAGTTCAGGTCTCTAAAATCTCCGTTCAGGTCCATTTTTTGAGAACAAAATAATATGTATTGCCAAAAATTTATATATATTCACAAACATCATTAATTTTACTTTGTTAAAAACAAAATTTTAGAAACATAAATAGAAAAACTAAAAAGTTATAGAATTTTTAGTAAAGTAACAGATGAATCGCCATTGACGTTCAGGTCTTTTCATTTCTCCGTTCAGGTCCGCTTTTTGGCATCAAAACCAAGTTAAGTCATAATTATTTTTTAATATTCAAAAAGAACATTATTTCTTCCTTAAATAAAGTCAGAAATAACAAAAATCCATTTAGAAATAAAAAAGTCATATTTATTTAAGTAAAGCTACCCACCCATTTTCAAGTTTATTTCGGTCTCTAAAATCTCCGTTCAGGTCCACTTTTTGAGAATAAAATAATGTGTATTGCCAAACATTTTTATAGTCCCACAAAGATAATTAATTCTTCTTTAATAAAAAGAAAATTTTGGGAACATAAATAGAAAAACAAAAAAGTTATAGATTTTTTTGTAAAGTGACTGATGAATTATCAGTTCCGTTCAGGTCTTTTCATTTCTCCGTTCAGGTCCGAGTTTTGGCATCAAAATCAAATGAATTCCAAATTATTTTTTAATATTTAAAAAGAATGTTGTTTCTTCTTAAAATAAAGCCAAAATATGAAAAAATCCGTCAAGAAATGAAAAAGTTATGATTATTTTAGTAAACAGGTTAACATATTTTCAGGTCTATTCAGGTCTTTTCAGGTCCGCGTTCAGGTCTTTAGTGTAACCCTCTTTTTGTTTATTTGATTATTTGTTTTTGTTTGTTTTTGTTAAATTTGTTCCTCTATTTCAAAAGTATTAATTCAGTGTTCCATATCTACACAGAGTTGATTATCTTTAGTATTTTTTTAAATATATAATGAAAATTGACATCGTTTCTTACATTAATCGTATTTGCTGAATTTTAAATTTTAATTTGGAAAATCAGACACACGTCAATTTGTACTTTCGGTTTCGTTTCGCTATATGAATTTGAATTAAGTCATGATTGTTGCATGTTTTCAACCCATTTGAAATAGTTTTCAGATATTTTGATCGTACATAATGCACTAAACATATCAAGAATAACACTGTAAAATGGTTTTCCAATGATCTTCTACAAGTTCTTACCTGCTTGTAATTTGATAGATCACATGATCTTATTAAAAGTATGGAAGACTAAAAAGGATATTTAAGGAGGTTCGCTCCTCATGTTTTGGGATTTCTGTCAGATTTTCGGAATTCTCTAAAATGTTATAGAATATCTTTTCCAAAGGAACAAATATTACAGTATTTGTTCCTTATGGAATAAACGTTATATAACAGATATTCCCAAAAGAAGAAAGATAATACCAATGTTTATAATATTTCTTCCATAGGAACTTCTGTTAGGCGGAACAAATATACGTCGACAAGGGAACAAAATGCGGTGGAAACTGGCCGTATGTGTTTGCAAAGTACACGAGTATACACGAGGTTATTTTTTTTCAGAACGATTTTTAATTGCTTATAATGTTACAAAATATTAAATTAGTATACTTTTTCAATTGCTTATAATGTTACAAAATATTTTCAATTGCTTATAATGTTACAAAATATTTTTAATTGCTTATAATGTTACAAAAAATTAAATAAGTATACTTTTTCAATTGCTTATAATGTTACAAAA
>MJUU01005765.1:15916-31485 GCA_002080025.1 Modiolus philippinarum
AAAAAAAAAAAAAAAAGAAAAGAAAAGAAAAAAAAAACAGCTGACGACCAGCTTAGAATCCCCAATTCGCATTAACAGAAAAGGTCTATGATGATATGATTCAGTAGGCCAAGATATCGGCTACACTGAACTTTGTCAGACATCCAATCTCTTGTATACGGTCCGTCTAAACACCGCTTACCCCGGGCTAAGTGCACCTAAAAAATTGCACTTAGCCATATATATTGTATTTTATCAGAAATAGCATATGCACCATGGTAAACCTATTCATAAAATGATAAGGTGGTTAATTTTTTTAGAGACTTTGTTAAGAAAGAAAGAAGATATTAACTATCAAAGAAACTCGTAGCATTCATTGTCGGAATCTTCTGTGTAACTCAATGGGTTTATTTTTCTTAAATGAAATCAACGGAAAGGACGAAAAAAAGATCTTCCAGCACCGCACGTCCGTGTCTGTATGTTCATTTAGCACGATTATCTTGTTGCTTGGGTTGGGCGAGTAGATTACTTTATTTTTATGTACCTGAATTTATAACTTGATTTTATTTTCTGCGGAAATTCAGAATTTAACATGAAACAAATTTTATGACTTCCCCTTTTATATTGCCCTATCGATTAAACAAATAAAATCTACAGTCACAACACAGCGGGAAGCCCGGATAAACATTACATACATCTACTGACATAAATTTAATATATCATGATTTTCTGTGAAAAAAAAATTGCATATTAAGAAAACATTATTTTTTGGCTTAACACACTAAACTTTCACAATAATTCTCACTCATGAATGTTTCGTATCGATGTGTTTTACTATTTTTTTCTGTAAGGATATAATCCGGAGTTTGGATGAAAATTTTGTTCAATAATGCATATATTTAGGTTAATTTTCTTTATTTTCATTTCAAACTTATTTATATATTTATTAAAATAAAAACTGTTTGACAACCACATTCAAAACACTTAAAACATAATGATAATGATCATTTATCATGGAGTCTATACTTTTATATTGGAGACGTATATAAAGTAACTGTCTGATCAGAGACATATAAAACCAAAAAATATATTGGTTTAATTTGTCTATGGTATGACCATTGATGTATTATATTGACAGACAGGAACTCCAAAAAAAAAAAAATCACGAATATAACTCTTATGAATTTTTAAAAAATATATTGAATTTTTAATAGGCTTGAAAAGATGGGAGTTCGTGCGTTTTTAATTTTTTTCCCCGTTGATTACTACTATAGATGGGGTACACATCTTCAAATCAAATTGGAAGCAAATTGTTCATTTTCTGATAATTATTAAAATTACATAATTGGAAAGGTAATAAACTGTACTTTTTGAATATAACTCTTATAATCTTGAGATATTAATGCATTTCTTATAATTGAACATTTTATACACCGTCCCCGTATATTTCCATATAAAAATCTTATCAAGCGCCATCTTTATCTGACGGGTGCACAGCTGGATACAAATCGTGATGCAATGATCGCATATTTTTTGTACTAAATCAAGATCACGGTAAACTTATTTTTTTTTTTTTTTGTAATTTGAATATTCAAAGTGTCAAATTTAAAGATATATAGCATTCAATTTAAATTCTCATATTGTTGGTTCAATGTTGATTCGCATATACAAAGGGAATTTGTTTTTATATCTATCGAAAAGCCTTTTATTCAAAGAAAGCATATTCCGAAACAAAATTTATGTTCCTTTTTTTTAGCTCACCTGGCCTAAAAGGCCATGTGAGCTTTTGCCAATACTTGGCGTCCGTCGGTGTCCTTCGTCCGTCCGTCGTAAACTATTTCAAAAATCTTCTCCTCTGAAACCACTGAGCCAATTTTAATCAAACTTGGTCTGAATCATTACCAGGGTATCTAGATTAAAAATTGTGTTCGATTAGTCCGAGGACCAAACAACATGGCTGCTGTTACTAAAAATAGAACATAGGGGTAAATTGCTGTTTTTGGCAAATTACTCAAAAACCGTTGCAGATATAAAAAAATCTGACATGGAGTAAAATTGTTTAGAATGACGAGATCTATCTACCCTGCAATTTTGAAGAAAATAGGAAAACCCGTCTAAGAGTTACAACCCTTTTCACGTAAAATTTTCAAAATTTATTTATTTTATATTTTTTATTTCAAAAACTGTAACAGATAGAGGTGAAGTGTAATTGCAAAAATGTTCAGCATATCAAGATCTACATACTCTGAAATTTTGAAGAAAATCCAACTGCCTGTGTTGTAGTAATTGACTCTTTTTTGCCCCCAACATTTTTTTTTCAATGCCATATGGTTAAGGGTTATTTCCCTTTAAATTCTGTTTTCAAACCTTCTTTGGTTTACTTTTCTCTTTTAAGTTATCACTTTATTAAAAATAATTATTTGTTACATAATCAAGAGCAAAAAAGTGTTTTTGTACAAATCTTTACATTTTTTTTGCAAAAATACTTTCATAAACTATACTTATTTCACAAATTAATAATAATTGTATATAATTGTATTATTGTTTCATGAAGTAACTATTGTATGCCTATCATGCACATATCTCTTCCAGATAGATCTGGAAGTAGCATCTTAATTTCAATGCCTGCATAACTTTATAACTCACTGTAACTGACCTGCATGGCTATGCCATGGTGATCTTCTTGCCATCACTGTGTCAGTGGTCTGTCCATCGTAAACATCTTCTTCTCTGAAACTGCTGGGCCAATTGGAACAACACTTGGGCATAATAGTCCTTAGGTGGCCCCTTTTAAAAAAAATGTCTGGCAAGTCAGTATCATATCCAAGATGGCCGCCAGCAGGGAACGCGGTTTAACATTGGACCCTATGGGAAAGCATTCAAAGATCTTCTCTGAAACCACTGCGCCAATTGGAACCAAACTTGGTCACAATAGACCTTCGGTGGTCTCCTTTAAAAATTTTGTCCGGCAAGTCTGCACGTCATCCAAGATGGCCGCCAGCGTAGAACTTTGTCCAAAAATCTTCTCCTCTGATAATACTGGGCCAATTGGAACCAAACTTAGTCACAATTGTCCTCAGGTGGCCCCTTTTAAAAGAAATGTGTTCAGCAAGTCCACATCATATCCTAGATGGCCGCCAGGAGGGAACATGTTTTTCACATTGGAACCTAAAGGGAAACATATTCAAAGATCTTCTCCTCTGAAAGTACATGGCCAATGGGAATCATACTTACTCACAATGGTCCTTACTTGGTTCCCTTTATAAAATGTGTCTGGCATGTCCGCATAGCATCCAAGATGGCAGTCAGCGGGGAACATTGTTTAACCTTGGACCCCATGGGCAATCATTAAAAGATCTCCTCTGAAAATACTATGCCAATTGGAACCAAAGTAAGGCACAATGATCCTTACATGGTCTTCTTCAAGAAAGGTGGCAGTTGGTCTACGCCCCATCAAAAATAGCTGCCAGTGGGGAACATAGTTTAATTGATTTTGGATCACATAACATCAGCAAAATTTCAAAATGAGACCCTTAAACAGTCAATAAACAAATGTGAAAATGAGAACTTTAAACGTTGTTATTATTTTGACTTATTGTGTCAGCCATGACCCAGGTGAGCGATACAGGCTCTTGAGAGCCTCTTGCTATCTTATATATCAAGGATTAATCATATATCAATGACATAAATAAATGTAAAGAGGGATTTAAAAGAAGACAAATATTGAAATAACAGTTTTCTCGTAGTTTCGATTCATGGCAACGACACCTGTCCATTTTCTAAATTCATTCAAAACTATTGAATATCAATTTCTAGTCATTTAGAGTCAAAAGCTTCCTGGTTTGTTAATAGACAGATATACATGTCTGGTTACTGACTTTAAGTAACAAATGCGTTTGAACAATGATAAGGCTTGCGATATTTTGAGAGCTAGCAGCCCTGTTTTGTGCCGAGTACAAATACATCTTTTATTTTAAGACATTACTAATACATAGTTTTATACTTTATTTTACAAATACATGATTTTTTTACAGTAAAATAAAATAAAAAAAAAATGGCAGGGTTTGTTAACCATTTTTGTGCGAGACATCTTGTGAATAATTTCTCTAATTTCTGCCCTGTTTTCACATTTCCTGAACAGTAGGAGACATATATTTCTCCTCTCTAGAGAAAATGTTGTTCTCGGCAAGTTGTTTGGATGAAATTCAATTATGACGTCAAATATGTTTGTCGTTTTCCGACTTTACCATTGTGACGTCATGAAAAAGGTGACGTCACGCTTTAAGAACACATTTATTTTGGATCATCAGAAAAAGGGGGTTATGTTTCTGCCAAAAATCTCCTTAAAATCATCAGAGAAATAAAATCCACAACCGTATCTCGTGAAAAACGGCATTTCTACACTCTCGATAGTTAAATTTTCAAATATTTTAAACGCTCGGCAAGCCTCGCGTTTAAAAATATAAAAAAAATAACTATCTCTAGTGTAGAAAAATCGTTTTTCACTCGATGCTGTATTTGATTCTATATATCCATGTTGAAGTTGTGGATTATTTGATGACTGCAGAAGACTTTTTTCGGGACTCTTGAATCAGCTATTTTGTTCATAAGGAATCTGCAATGAACGCTTTACCTCAATCAAATAAAAGGTAGCGGAGCTTCGTTCTACACAGAACTTTATTAGTGTAGAAAAAATTATGATTGTAAAATAACAAAAAATTCAGGAAAAAGGTCTGTCAAATGGTATTGAAAATTACAAACACCAATCAGCTACCTAACAGACCTGTCTACAATTATTTTGGCTAGCTGTCTATTGAGGCTTGTTCAGGGGGGTCCCAATATCCCATATCCCAGTAAGTCTGGGCGAAAAAATCCCATTGAAAATTGAAGATATTCCACTAATTATTGAAATATCCCGTTTTTATAGTAAAAATATCCCATATCCCAGTACTTTTTGTCTCAAATATCCCATATCCCATTAACAAAAGTGGCAAATATCCCGTATCCTAATATACCCTTAACAAGCCTCTCTATTAAGTATCATGCGTTGAGTAGATAACGATTACACTTCCGGAGCACCCCATGATACTCCTATTGTTTTAGGGATTAACACTGTAAGTGTTTTATTTCCTTTGACGTATGTATTATGTTCTGTTTGTTTTGTCATTGCTGTTTATGTTGTCTCTCTGTGTTTGATCTCAATATCTTATATATCAATTTGTTTCTTTATTCATGTTTTTTTCTGGTTTCTGTGATATAGCTTTAAAAATTGAGTTGACCATCTCTTCACTTTTGTTGTGACAATTATACTGATGTATAACTTATTAGGCAGTAGCTAGAGCATGTCGGAGAAGCCCAGCAACACAGATCCTGAAACTGTGAGCAAAAACATTGAAATAAAATGAACTCAAAATTTGCTTGAAACATTATTGTGCTAACTTGATACAGTAACTTATTGGGCAATGTGTTTCTTGAAATTTTGTAGAATCATACATTTGTATGTTATAGCCAAATATTGTTCTGACAATTCTTTTCATAATGCAAATATCTTTTGTTTTATAATGCCAAGTTTTTTTAAGTTGACGTGATGTTTTTGTAGAGACTTTTTCCTATGTCAATTTACTCTATATCCTTTCATTGTTAATTAAAGGCTGGAGTTTGTCTTTCCTAAAGTCGTGCGAAAGATGTATGCTCTCTATACAATTTAGTTATGGTGTACTAGTTCTTGGGAGAATATCTCACATGGATATACTATCAAACTTTCAAATTTTGGCATATTACTTTTACTTTTTGGTAATTTCCAAATGTTATTCTGACCATTCTATTGATGGTGCCCTCATCTCTTGTCTTGCAATGGACTCGATGAGTGCTTGGTTGTTTATATGTTGTAACTGGTTTTTATGAATCTTTTTTGTCGGGCAAAGAATGACAGCAGTTGGCAGAACATTCTGTCTGTTAATTTTACGTTTTTTAACAACCCCGCATCCATGAACACAAGAGAAGAAACATGAATGTAGCGTTGCTCGACATATAGTAATTAATTCCGCTCAAACCGGTGCTTGGGACCGTCTTAAACTTACTTTGAGATGTGAAAACCCTCATTGTGACTTCAAGATGAACAATAACTAGATTTGCAATTGCAGTTTGAAATGGCGGCCATTTTGTTTTTTCATTGAAAGCATTACTCCTTATGCTGATCTAAGTACATACCAAGTTTCATTTGATTACACAAAGCAATCTCAAAGTAATCCTGCGTACAAAAGTATTGGGAGAAATGAATAACAACTAGATTTGCAATTGCAAGCAATAGCCGATGTAATCCCCAGACAACCAATTTGATGATTCCATCTTCAATTCACAGCCTCAAAATCAACCTAGACATCAAATTTCATTGAGATCCGTTACTGTTGAAATTATGATGTATTTTGGCCGCCATCTTGGAAATTTTTCTTATGCTGATCTAAGTGTATGCCAAGTTTCATTTGATTACATCAAGCCATCTCAAAATAAAAGCTCGCACAAAAATTATTGCAAGAAAAAAAAATAATTATAACTAGATTTGCAAATGTAAGCAATAGCTGATGTCGCCCCTGGTAGCTAATTCGATGATTCCATCTTGTTCGCAGCATCAAAATCTACCTAAAAATAAATTTTCGTTGAAATCGGACACAGTTGAAGTATTGACATATTTTGGCGGCCATCTTGGAAATGGCAGCCAGTTGGAATTTTTTTTTCGCATAAATTCCTTCCTCTCATCTTATTGAACATTTACACAAAATATGATCAGGATTAGCAAAGCAGTACCTGAGATATTGAATCCTCAATTTTTTTTAGGTGTTTGACGTAAAATGGCAGCCATCTTGAAAATGGCGGCCATTTTGAAAAAAAAAATTGGTAGCATGCACAACTTCATAAGGTGATCCAACTTTGTGCCAAGTATGAATGAATTATGTCCAGGCATATTTGAGAACTTGTGCGGACAAAAAGAGGTGGAAGAAAGAAAGAAAGCGTTATAATAATAACTAGATTTACAATTGCAAGCAATAGCTGTAGTCGCCCCCAACAGCCAATTCGATTATTCCAGCTTGTTGGCAGCATCAAAATCTACCTAGAAATCAAATTTCGTTGAAATCGGACAAAGTTGATTTTTTTACGTGTTTCGGCGGCCATCTTGGGAAAGGCGGCCATGTTGAAAAAAAAAATTTCCTTGCATACCCACCTCCATATAGTGATCCAACTTTGTACCAAGTATGGATGAATTCTGTCAAAGCATGATTCAGAAAATTTCAATTTTTGTGAAAATTTGACGAATTTCGAATTTTTCGTTGGTAGCCATCTTGAAAATGGCGGCTGCTTTGAAAAAAAAAATTCCTTCCATGCACCCCTCCAGATAGTGATCCAACTTTGTACCAAATATGAATGATATCTGTCCAGGCATCTTTGAGGAAATAGGTGGACAAAAATCCTTGGAAGAAAGAAAGAATAATGAAAAATAATAATTACGAGTGATGATATGTTTGCATGCAAACACAAGTCACCCAAACAAGATTCCATACCAAATTGCTTTTTGAAAAAATGCTGTGTTGTATATTTATCACCAATGATTGTAATAATGTGTTCAGAAATATTTGTTTCTATTCCTTATGTAAGAACTAGTGTCATAAACTCATTATATTTTCGTCTATCAGTGTTAGTAGTACTTTGATTCAAAGGTGAACACTTCATAAGTATATGTACTGGATTACATCAGAAAGGAAGTTGCGTCATAATGGTTTCATAATTGATTCATTGATGAAACCAACATTCAAAGATTTATATGTACATTTATGAACACTTTAATGTGAAATAAAGCTTTAGGGCTGTGACCTTGACCTCATTTTGAAGGTCCAGACTTCCTGAACATTTTGTACGTTGAATGTCTTTTAGTATCTTCAATGGCTTTTCAGCTATAGCAAAAAACACAAAATTCAGACATCAAAATCGGTTTTCGGTCCATAAACCGAAAACGGTTGGTCCGATAATTTTGGACCCTATGTAACAAATGTAGATCTTAACAAGACACACATTTTTGCCGTTACATGTTATCAGCTATCTATTACGGCTATTGAATTATTACAAAAACAAGGTCAAGGGTCAAAGTTCAAAGTGACCAATGACCTTTGACCTTGACATTTTTAATTGTAACACATATCACCTAAATTGAATGGAAAAGGTTTCAGGTTTCTATCTCTTACCGTTTTCGAGAAAAAAACATGCTAAAAGAGGTGACGAAACTTTCAAGGGGCATAACTCTTGAACTTTGCATCATAGAATATCGGTCCAAGTGTAATAAAGGTCCGTCATGACCCAATAAACTTTTTTGCCTTAACAATTAATCAGCTATCATTTACAGTTTTTGAGATATTCCAATCACAAGATTTTAGGTCAAAGTTCAAAGTGACCAATGACCAATGGTCATTTTGAAAATTCAAAGACCTTCTTGCACATCTTGGGGTGGTTGTCTACATTGGTGCCATGTTTCATTAAGTTTGGAATACCCATCTCTGAGATAATGCTTGGACAAAGTTTGAAAAATCCATTGAGGAATAATAATAATAACTAGTATTAATTGTGTTTGGATGCAAACACAAGAAGTCTCCCAAACGAACTCCCATATCAGAATTCAAAGGCTTTAGATGAGATCCACAGATTTTAAACGTCCTTCCTCTTGAATTTCATTCAATTATGAGCACTTGGGATTTTCCCGCCTTTTTTACCGTTTCCATGGCAACGGTTGCCATTTCGAAGTCTTGGAGTCTAGAACCCAATTGTAAACATGCTAGGCAACCTTCCTGTAAAATTTCAACCAATTCTGAGCACTTTGATTTTCCCGCCTTTTTTACCGTTTCCATGGCAACGGTCGCCATTTTGAAGTCTTGGAGACCGGAATCCAATTCTACACATGTAAGGCAACCTTCCTATAAAATTTCATCCAATTCTGAGCACTTTGATTTTCCCACCTTTTTTACTGTTTCCATGGCAACGGTCGCCATTTTGGAAATTCCGAAAACTTTAGGATCAACTTTGGGTCCATATCTATCATGCCATGACGTTTCATGAAGTTTGGGTCACCGGTCTCTGAGAAATCGTGCGGACAATTTGGAGGCGGAAAAAGGAAGAAGAAAAATAATAATAAGAATAATAAGAAACGCAGCAAAAACAATACGTCACCAAACTTCGTTTGGGTGACTTAATAATAATAACAGAGAAACGGACCAAAAATAATATGTCGTCCCGACTTCGTCAGGGGCGACATAATAATAACTACATTTGCAATTGCAAGCAATAGCTGATGTTGCCCCTGGCAGCCAATTCGATGCTTCCATCTTGTTCGCAGCGTCAAAATCTACCTAGAAATCAATTTTCGTTGAAATCGGACAAAGTTGAAATTTTGACGTACTTTCGGGAGCCATCTTGAAAATGGCGGCCATTTTGAAAAATTTCTTCACGTTAATTTATCAAACATTTCTGCGAAATATGAAGACATTCTGCAAAAAAGTTCCTGAGTTAATGAATCTTTTATAGTTTAACATAAAATGGCGACCATCTTGGAAATTGTGGCCATTTTGAAAAATTTCTTCGCGTAAATTCCTTTGGCTCATCTTATCAAACATTTATGCAAAATATGAAGAAATTGCGCAAAGCAGTTCCTGAGTTAATGAATCCTATATTTTAACGTAAAATGGCGGCCATTTTGAAACACTTCTTCGCGAGAATTCCTTCGGCTCATCTTACTGAACATTTATGTGAAATATGAAGAAATTCTGCAAAACAGTTTCTGAGTTATTGAATCTTCTATTTTTAACGTAAAATGGCGGCCATTTTGAAAAATTTTTCACCGTCATGCACAACTTCACATGGTGTTTCAACTTTGTGCCAAGTATCAAATGATTCGGTTCAGGCATCTCTGAGTAAAGCTCTGGACAAAATTATTGGAAGTAAAATAATAAAGAAACCGGAATAATAACTAGATTTGCAATTGCAAGCAATAGCTGATGTCGCCCCTGGCAGCCAATTCGATGCTCCCATCTTGTTTGCAGCATCAAAATCTACCTAGAAATCAATTTTCGTTGAAATCTGACAACGTTGAAATTTGACGTAACATGGCGGCCATCTTGGAAATGGCGGTAATTTTGAAAATTTTTTAAACGTTATGCATAACTTCATATGGCGTTTCAACTGTGTGCCAAGTATCAAGTGATTCTGTTCAGTCAACTCTGAGAAAAGCTCTGGAAAAAATTCTGGGAAGTAAAATAATAATAATAACTAGATTTGCAATTGCAAGCAATAGCTAATGTCGCCCCTGGCAGCCAATTCGATGACTCAATCTTGCTCGCAGCGTCAAAATCTACCTAGAAATCAATTTTCGTTGAAATCGGACAAAGTTGAAATTTTGACGTAAAATGGCGGCCATTTTGAAATTTTTTTCACCGTCAGGCATAACTTCACATAGTGCTCCAACTATTTGCCAAGTATCAAGTGATTCTGTTAAGGCATCACTGAGAACTCGCGTGGACAAAAATTATTGGAAGTAAAATAATAATAACGAGTGATATGTTTGCATGCAAACACGAGTCACCCAAACCAGATTCCATACCCAATTGCTTTTTGAAAAAAATGCTGTGTTGTTTATTTATCACCAATGATTGTAATAATGTGTTCTGAAATATTTGTTTCTATTCCTTATGTAAGAACTAGTGTCATAAACTCATTATCTTTTCGTCTATCAGTGCTAGTAGTACTTTGATTAACAAGTTAACACTTCATAAGTATATGTACTGTATTTCATCAGAAAGGAAGTTGCGTCATAATGGTTTTATTATTGATTCAATGATGAAACCAACATTCAAAGCTTAATATGTACATTTATTGATACTTTAATGTGAAATAAAGCTTAAGGGATGTGACCTTGACCTTTGACCTTGACCTCATTTTGAAGGTCCAGACTTCCTGAACATTTTGTACGTTGAATGTCTTTTAGTATCTTCAATGGTATTTGAGCTATAAGCAAAAAACACAAAATTCGGACATCAAAATCGGTTTTCGGTCCATAAACCGATAACGGTTGGTCCGATAATTTTGGACCCTATGTAACAAATGTAGATCTTAACAAGACACACATTTGGGCCATTGCATGTTATCAGCTATCTATTACGGTTTATGAGTTATTACAAAAACAAGGTCTAGGGTCAAAGTTCAAAGTGACCAATGACCTTTGACCTTGGCATTTTTAAATGTAACACATATCACCTAAATTGAATGGAAAAGGTTTCAGGTTTCTATCTCTTACAGTTTTCGAGAAAAAAACATGCTAAAAGAGGTGACGAAACTTTCAAGGGGCATAACTCTTGAACTGTGCATCATAGAATTTCGATCCAAATGTAACAAATGTCCGTCATGACCTAATAAAAATTAAGCCATAACAATTAATCAGCTATCATTTACAGTTTTCGAGATATTCCAATCACAAGATTTTAGGTCAAAGTTCAAAGTGACCAATGACCGTGGTCATTTTGGAAATTCAAAGACCTTCTTGCACATCTTGGGGTGGTTGTCCACATAGGTGCCATGTTTCATTAAGTTTGGAATACCCATCTCTCAGATGATGTTTGGATAAAGATTGAAAATCCATTGAGGAATAATAATAATAACGAGAGATGATATGTTTGCATGCAAACACAAGTCACCCAAACCAGATTCCATACACAATTGCTTTGAAAAAATGGTGTGTTGTAAATTTATCACCAATATTCCTTATGTAAGAACTAGTGTCATAAACTCATTATCTTTTCGTCTATTAGTGTTATTAGTACTTTGATTCACAGGTTAACACTTAATAAGGATATGTACTGGATTGCATCAGAAAGGAAGTTGCGTCATAATGGTTTCATTATTGATTCAATGATGAAATTAATATTCAAAGCTTAATATGTACATTTATTGACACTTTAACGTGAAATAAGGCTTTAGGGCTGTGACCTCGACCTTTGACCTTGACCTCATTTTGAAGGTCCAGACTTCCTGAACTTTTTGTACGTTAAATGTCTTTTAGTATCTTCAATGGTATTTGAGCTATAAGCAAAAAACACAAAATTCGGACATCAAAATCCGTTTTCGGTCCATAAACCGAAAACGGTTTGTCCGATAATTTTGGACCCTATGTAACGAATGTAGATCTTAACAAGACACACATTTTTGCCATTACATGTTATCAGCTATCTATTACGGTTTATGAGTTATTACAAAAACAAGGTCCAGGGTCAAAGTTCAGAGTGACCAATGACCTTTGACCTTGGCATTTTTAAATGTAACACATATCACCTAAGTTGAATGGAAAAGGTTCCAGGTTCCTATCTCTTACCGTTTTCGAGAAAAACATGCTAAAAGAGGTGACGAAACTTTCAAGGGGCATAACTCTTGAACGGTGCATCATAGAATTTCAGTCCAAATGTAACAAAGGTCCGTCATGACCTAATAAACATTTTTGCCATAGCAATTAATCAGCTATCATTTATAGTTTTTGAGATATTCCAATCACAAGATTTGAGGTCAAAGTTCAAAGTGACCAATGACCTTGGTCATTTTGGAAATTCAAAGACCTTCTTGCACATCTTGGGGTGGTTGTCCACATTGGTGCCATGTTTCATTAAGTTTGGAATACCCATCTCTGAGATAATGTTTGGACAAAGTTTGAAAAATCCATTGAGGAATAATAATAATAACGAGTGATGTTATGTTTGCATGCAAACACAAGTCACCCAAACCAGATTCCATTCCCAATTGCTGTGTTGTATATTTATCACCAATGATTGTAATAATGTGTTCTAAATATTTGTTTCTATTCCTTGTGTAAGAACTAGTGTCTTAAACTCATTATCTTTTCGTCTATCAGTGTTAGTAGTACTTTGATTCACAGGTTAACACTTTATAAGTATATGTACTGAATTGCATTAGAAAGGAAGTTGCGCCATAATGGTTTCATTATTGATTCATTGAGGAAACCAACATTCAAAGCTTAATATGTAACTTTATTGATACTTTCACGTGAAATAAAGCTTTAGGACTGTGACCTTGACCTTTGACCTTGACCCCATTTGAAGGTCCAGACTTCCTGAACATTTTATTCGTTGAATGTCTTTAGTATCTTTAATGGTATTTGAGCTATAAGCAAAAACGCAAAATTCGGACATCAAAATCGGTTTTCGGTCCATAAAACGAAAACGGTTGGTCCGATAATTTTGGACCCTATGTAACAAATGTGGATCTTAACAAGACACACTTTCTTGCCATTACATGTTATCAGCTATCTATTACAGTTAATGAGTTATTACAAAAACAAGGTCTAGGGTCAAAGTTACCAATGACCTTTGACCTTGGCATTTTTAAATGTAACACATATCACCTAAATTGAATGGAAAAGGTTTCAGGTTTCTATCTCTTACCGTTTTTGAGAAAAAAACATGTTAAAAGAGGTGACGAAACTTTCAAGGGGCATAACTCTTGAACGGTGCATCATAGAATTTCGGTCCAAACGTAACGAAGGTCCATTATGACCTAATAAACATTTTTGCCTCAACAATTTATCAGGTATCATTTACAGTTTTCGAGATATTCCAATCATTACAATTGAGGTCAAAGTTCAAAGTGACCAATGACCGTGGTCATTTTGGAAATTCAAAGACCTTCTTGCACATCTTGGGGTAGTTGTCTACATTGGTGCCATGTTTCATTAAGTTTGGAATATCCATCTCGGAGATAATGTTTGGACAAAGTTTGAAAAATCCATTGAGGAATAATAATAATAAAAAATAATAAGAATTGAGTAAAAACAATAAGTCTCCCGAAACTTCGTTTGGGAGACTTAATAAGAAACAGAGTAAAAACAATAAGTCACCAAACTTCGTTTGGGTGACTTAATAAGAAACAGAGTAAAAACAATGAGTCACCAAACTTCGTTTGGGTGATTTAATAAGAAACAGAGTAAAAACAATAAGTCACCAAACTTCGTTTGGGTGACTTAATAAGAAGAAGAAACAATAATAATAACAAAGAAACGGAACAATAACAATATGTCTCCCCGACTACGTCTGGGGCGACAAAATAATAAAGAAACAAAAATAATAACAAAGAAACGGAACAATAACAATATGTTTCCCCGACTATGTCTGAGGCGACATAATAATAACAAAGAAACGGAACAATAACAATATGTCTCCCCGACTTCGTCTGGGGCGACATAATAACAAAGAAACGGACCAAAAACAATATGTCGTCCCGACTACGTCTGGGGCGACATAATAATAATCAGAACAAACGTAGAATGACAACATGTCACCTTGACGTTGTCTGGGATGACATAATAACGAGTGATAATGTGTTTGCACGCAAACACAGAAGTCGCCCATGCCGGTGTTATATTGTCATTTTCCCCAATGCTAGATTTTCCCTGGGGGAAAATTGAGAATGATCTCATTTTCCCCCGGGGAAAATTGAGATCATTGTCAGTTTTCCCCTGCGGACAACTGGCAATACGCATACGTATTGCCATCTTTCCCCCATGCTGATTTTCCCCCACAACAAGATTAATTATTTATTTTACGAAAGGATATGGAATAAATGAACATGAGACCATAACACATATGTTAATTCCAACTGCAGTTAATTTTGATGAGCTGTATGGCCATTTCGGAAAATTACTTCCTCATCAGCAGCACTAGAACCCAGACATAGGAAATCTACGATTTCATTAATGCTTATAATGCAAAAAACCATGTTCATTCTTCTATATTACCTTACCTAACAGGCTGTCTGAGCTTTGATTAACAACTTAAGATATCCGTTGTCCGTGTGTCACCGGGGATCCAACATTAAAAAAGCTTATACGCCGCTCTGCCAATTTTGACAAAACATTTATGCAATTGCCTTTAGATGGCTTCCTTTCAGAATCAGATTCAATTTCTAATCATATTTTCAACTTATAACACGATGATGATCGCCACACACCACAAAGGGACAAATGCACTAAAATATAATTTAAAACAACATACATGTACGTATCAATATTAAAACTGATAACTTTTCTGGCTGGCTTTACTTTATAACAAGCCAAAACCTCAAGATCAATTTTTTTATGATAACTTCCGTCCGTCGATCCGCCCGTTTTACCTGTTGTGCCATAAAATATCCTATGGATCAATTCACTTCTAACTTCGTAGACTTATTGAAAGTGATGATCTCATGATCTCTATAGTTTTTGGTGAAATCCCAATTTCTCTTTCAGAAGATATATGACTTGGATTATCTATTTTTTATATGTAGAACCCTTGATCAGTTAACTCCGATCTTTATTTTGAGGAGTTATTTAATATGATTATCTTTAAATCTGTATACTTCAAGTTGAAATTTCGCCACTTATATTCTTTATGATGTTGTAAAATTATACTTTTTCTTTTCCTTTTAGTTAATTTCTGTTTCATTTGGGGGGATGGAATCTGACTGATTCCACAAAACATTAAGAAAATAATTCTCACGTTATCAATGACGACGCTGAC
>MJUU01005770.1:1671-21433 GCA_002080025.1 Modiolus philippinarum
TCGTTGACTGCCATTTTCAAAATGGCTGCCAAAAAAGGCGGGAAAATTCAACATTGTCCGATTTCAATGACATTTGGTTTCCAAATAGGTCTTGACGTCGCAACTTCAAAACTGCTGTTAAAAATTCTTCGCTGACTGCAATATTTAAAATGGCTACCAAAAAGGCGGGAAAGTTCAACATTGTCCGATTTCAAAGAAATTTGATTTCCAAATAGATATTGATGTTGCGACTTCAAAACCGATGTTGAAAATTGTTTGTTGACTGCCATTTTCAAAATTACATTTCGACTTCAAATCGTGTCGAAAGTGGTCCTTAGCAAGAACAATTTTTATCGAAAAATCCCAACGAAGAAATATAATAAATTATGATCAGACTTTAAAAACAGTTCAAGATATTGGAGGTGTTGGACGTACGAAAGTTTGAGAAACTGAAGATCAACTGTATAACTTACATTGTTACCTTGATTGTGGCAACTGAAAACCAGGTGAGCGATACAGGCTCCTGGGAGCCTCTGGTTTCCATTTCTATTTTCATTTTTTTTTGTAATTGTTGCGCAGAAAATAAATAAATAAAAATTAGATCGACCTTTTACGTTACTATCCATACTATTACATTTTTCATGCTAGATCACCACAAATTCAAAATGTATCAGACGTTCCGTATAATTAGCTTTTAATAGATATTTTAGTCAAAAGCCGGTGAAATTCCATTCATACATAGGTTGCTGTCCAATGTGAAGTAATAAACCGGTGGCACATTAGATAAAAACGTTCATATGTACACACGATTAGAGCATTCGTTTGTACATACGATTAGAGCGTTCGATCGTTTGCACGATAAGAGCGTTCGTTTGTCTGCATGCACGATTACAGCCTTCGTTCATGTACACGATATGAATCGTTCGTATAGACGATACTGGCGTGCGTATTACCTTTCGTTCGTTCCTTTGTCGTGCGTTCGTGCATCATTTATCGTGCGTTCGTACATCGTTTTTCGTTCGTTCGTATATCGTTCGTGTGGGTAAGTTAAACGAATCAGGGGGTGTAATTATTGTCCAAAACCAGGAAGGGGAGATAATCCCACTTTGACTTTTTGTTGATTCCCTATTTATGGGTTACCTTGTAAGCGCAACTCCTCTTAAACCACTGGAAGGATTTTGATGAAACTTTACATAAAGGAGGGACACTGTTAGGAGATGTGCATGAAGGAATATAATTTTTGTCAGTAACCAGGAAGGGGAGATATTCTGACTTTGACTTTTCGTTGATTCCCTATTTATGGATTATCTCGTAAGCGCAACTCCTCTTAAACCATTTGAAGGATTTTGATGAAACTATACACAAAGGAAGGACACTATATGGAGATGAGCATGAAGAAATATAATTATTGTCCAAAACCAGGAAGGGGAGATAATTGGACTTTGACTTTTTGTTGATTCCCCATGTATGGGTTACCTCGTAAGCGCTCTTCCTCTTAAAACACTTGAAGGAATTTAATGAAACTTTACACAAAGTAAGAACACTATATGGAGATGTGCATGAAGAAATAAAATTATTGTCAGAAACCAGGAAGGGGAGGTAATTCAACTTTGAGTTTTCATTGATTCCCCATGTATGGGTTACCTCTTATGCATAACTCCTCTTATCCACTTGAAGGATTTTGATAGAACTTTAGACAAAGGAAGAACACTATATGTAGATGTGTAAAATGTCAAAAAGGCTGAAAAAGGTGAATTTTATATTGTCTGATTTAGACAGAGTGTTTTCATTGGAACCCTTGGGAAAAGTTTTTTCTTGAAGATTATATCATACCGCACCTGTATTGTGTCCACACCAACTTAATTTTGCACTTACCATATAGATTCAGGGTTCAATAAGCGGGGGGTATCTTTGGCTGCCATTCTGCGACAGCTCTTGTTCATTTTAATTTCACTGTTAGCTTTCCCATTACCAGCCACTGTTTGGCAGCGTAAATAAATGCATTTGTTTTATATTTTCACATGATCCATAGTTGATGTGTCTATTGCATGAAGGAGTTCTGATTTAAGGTGAAGAATGTTGAAGTGATAACACTTCTGGTATAAATCGGATAGTAATGCTCCTTTGTGACCCATCTCTTATAAACTTGCATAAAAATCAAATTTGATATTGATATTGGAGAAATTCTATTGTTTGTGATTAAACCTATCAGGGCAATAGAAGAAATTACCTTATATTTTCAGATTTTCTTTTGTGCAATTTTGCTTTAAGTTGTTGTCCCATCTGAGATATCAGCTTGGTTTATTTCCAACCACAATCTAAGACATGAGTTATGGGGGTAAGGTGTCTCCTCCAGATTTCCCATCATCAAAAGGAGCAAATCCCGAAATCCTGGACATTAATTGCAAAAAGTCCTGATCCTCGAAAATTATATTTAAGAAACCAATTTTTGCCAATCCCTTTAAATTTTATCATAAAATCCTGATTTCCCGGCTCCTGGTGGCATTCATCCCAAATTCACGGCTTTAAAATGTGGGAATCCTGATTTCCTGAAGTTACAATTGGTCTATCCCGAAAATGCCGCCCCCCTCCCCAGTTATAAGGCCTGTATGTTTTGTTCTGTTAAGATCCATTATTTACTGTTGGAACTAATATCAACTTTTATCACAGATGCTTTCAAAATTCTTGATAATTTTAAGTGATTTAAACAATTAACCTTCTAAGAATTAAACAATTGACATACATGTAGGAGATTTAAATTTCTTGGAGTTCTTTGAACCTTGAAACTCAACTTCTTTTTGTCTCGCCTGCGACAGCGAGACATAGGTATAGCAATCCGGCGATGGCAGCGGCGGCTGCGGCGTAAACTCTTTTCTAAAACCTTCATAACTTTTCAAGGGTAATACATACAAACATCATCTTTGGTCCATAGCACCACCAAGTGATGACCTTTCCAGCAGCATATATTTTGGATGACCTTGACCTTGTTTTCATGGTTCAATAAGCACATAAACATTGCGACATAGTTTCANATTCAAGTCCTTTTCTCAGGAGCTATGATACCTAGAGTCATCATATTTGGTCTATTGCTACATCTAGGTAGGTGCATGCCAGTCTGACAACTGTCATGTAGCCGTGACCTCAATTTCATGGTTCATTGACTTTGATCATTTCTCTTTAACTAGAACACTTACAGGCATCATATTTTGTCAAATGTTACATCAAGGTAGGCACATGCCAGTCTGACACCTGTCATGTAGCCTTGACCTCAATTTCATGGCTCATAGACTCTGAACATTTCTTTACTGTAACACTTATTTCTCTGTAGATATGATACCTAGAATCATCATATTTGGTCTGTTGCTACATCCAGGTTGATGCATGTCAGTCTGGTACATGTCATGTAGCCTTGACCTCAATTTCATGGTTCATTGACTTTGATCATTTCTCTTCAACTGGAACACCAACAGACGTCATATTTGTTCTTTTGTTACATCTAGGTGTNGTCAATTTCTGAGGCACTGTAATATATAGACATACTATATTTTGTCTATTGCTACATCTAGGTGGGTGCTTGCCAGTCTGACACCTGTCATGTAGCCTTGACCTCAATTTTATGGTTCATTGAACTGGAACACCAACAGACGTCATATTTGTTCTTTTGTTACATCTAGGTGTGCTCATGCCAGTCTGGCGCCTGTCATGTAGCCATGACTAATTATTTTGGTAAAGATATGCATATACAGGTGAGACATTTCTGTGTCTACACTTGTTTCATCATTAAAGAAAAGACTCACAAAAAAAGTCATTATTTACAATATTACATGATTTGTCTGACAACAAAATCCTTATTGTGTGTAACAGATTTAAAAGTAAGCTATAATATATTACCCAGTCTGTGTTATAATTAGCTGACAATAGTGATCAGATAGAGGAATAAAAAACGTCTGGAAGTGGTATGATTTAATTTTATATATCTATCAGTAATCCCAGAGTGTTGTCTGGATAAAAATGAGGCTGTCAGAAACAGGCCTCCTCTGTATGAGGGGTGCAACGATACTCTTTTTGGCAATGGATACTTTACTGGAATGCCATGCATTTCACAAAAACCTGCCATTATGAATGAGTTTGCTTAATTTACATGTACAGTAGTAAAATGTCCAACAATAACTCTATATGAAAAAATGACAGTCACGTACTGTGTATGTCGAATCTTTTATTATGGATTAGTAAAACTGAGTTCAGGCAAGTAATACATGGGACCTTACTTACCCTTCTCTGCTTGTGAAACAAAAATGTTTAAGAAAACAAAGTATGTGAATTTCATTTAAACACTGCTTGTAAATTTTGTAACAACAAGAGTATGTAAAACTCCATATGAACTTCATTAACTTCTATTGATTTTCATTAGAAATGAGATTATGTTTTCATTTCCTGTAAATTAATTATTACTATATACTGATAAAAATCTTGGCACAATCAGGGTTTTGTTTCATCTGTTGGTACTGAGTGAAGACGATTTCATCAGATTTGTCATTTTCTGTTCATTATGCTTTTCATGTGTAGCTGTGATGAGTTGGTTCATTGCATGCATTGGGATTTGAAAACACAAATCTGGATGAACGAGGTGGAAACGATATGAAAAATTTATACAAAATGACTAATTATTCAAAAGGTAGTTGAGAGCATTGTAATTAAAGTTGGTCGTAACATACAATGAAAATAAAGATGATTAATAGATACTAATATTGTAAAGTCTTTTAAGATATAGATCAGTTATTTCCTTTTAGTATAACAACTCGTATGCAAGTTCAGCAGACATTTTAAAAATATTACAATTTTTATGCCCCTACGACAAAGTTATAATGATGTAGTTTATACCCTTGTCCATTATTTTGTCAGTCACAATAGTTTTCGAGACTAGTTCATGTTGTTTAGAACATCTCTTTGATATTTGGAATCTGCATAATTTTCCTTTGACCTACAGGTCAAGTTGAAGACCTGTGTCATCTTGATTAATAAAGATACAGTTTATTGCTGATCAACAATGATCAATGGATTTAAAAATTTCTTGAAAAAAAACTGTTTTCCAGACTTTTTTTATAGGACTACTTGAAGTATTAACTGGTATAAATTGGATTTACCTTTATGATTATGAAAAAGAAAGGAAATGGGGTAAATGTCAAGGAGACAACATCCCATCTCCAAGTTAAAATGACCCAAAACAAAGCATCTAGGGATCACCGTACGGTCTTCAACACAGTGAGGAACTTCACACCATATAGCAAGCCCTAAAATTGTTGGAGTAAGAATAATTAAGATTACAAGAAGATCAAGTCTTTTCACAGAGGAGTATTTACTGATGACGTCTTTTGGTCTTGGCAATATATAATTCTATATGACAAAACCATTACACAATTTCTAAAAATGGAATTATAATTTCTCCATAGGATGCATGATTTCCCAGAAGTCCATTTTACAGGATATTAAGTCCAATGTGTTGGCCTATTCACTTGATAATCAAATCTATTAACATAGATCATGTAGATCTCCAATGGTAGTAATGTAATATATTGTCTTTGTAAACTTATTCTGGGAGGTATTCATATTGTGTCTGGATTGGCACACGACAGACATGTACAAGTTGTGCAAACCTGTCTTTTACCTGACCAATTTCACTGATATATTGCCCATAGGCAAGGTCTCAATTTCACCAGATATTGCTGAAATATCTGCCAGATTGTCTAAATTTACTTTTCAGTTCTACAACCTGTCTATATTTATAATAATGCTCTTTTGAGACAAGTATTTGAAAGTAAAATAAGTTTGTATTGCTTGACCAAGTTTTTGTAGTCATTTATATTTGGTCATAAGCAACATAGAACCAAAGTTCTTCTTGTGACAAAGTAATTTTTGTGTCAATGGCAAACCTTCAGTAAAGTTTGTATACAATGTAAATAATTTTTTGTATTGAAAAAAAAAAGCATCTTCATCTCTACCAATATTGTACTACTGTGTCAAAATGATGATCACTGATAATTGGATAACACAAATCAGTTTAACAAGAAATGGTGATTGCATATGCATCCAAACCTGTAACTCTTGACTGAGACCAAAGCTATACATTCTGATATTGGTTAATTTGAAACAAGTTCATTAAAAAATCTGGTAACTTTTACAATTTATAGAAATAAGCATCACATACCGGTAGCCAAATTACTTAAAATACCAAAATTATTTTAAAGTAAGTGAAAGTTTCTGCAGATGACGATTTTGACTAAAAAAAGTCTCCCCAGTGCAGATCAAATTACGTTGAACACTTTTGGAGGATAAAAACTTGATAATGTCTAAAAACAGATCAGTGTCTTTAAAATAGACAAATGAATACCAAAAATATTCTGAAGTTCATTTTCTTCAGGTGGCAAATGATTTAAAATTTACCAAAAATGATTCTTAAAGGTTTTATGTTAAAATGTTGGTAAGGTCTGGTACTAAGAAATTTACAGCTGTGTTGCTTAGTTTACATTAATGTTTTTTTAAGCCTCAGCCATCAGGTCTCCGATTTCATTGTTAGCATACAAAAAAACTGGTAGCTTTGCCATACTGTACAAAAGTGAATTTCTGCTGCACGAAGTGTGGATTTTTGTAGAAGTATGATGTATGTGATATTATGATAAATGTCAAAGGTTATTGTTGTACAGTGTGTTAATATCACTATTTAATAATGCAGAACTTTGGGCTTAAGAGCACTTATTGCATCTCACTAGAGGTTGATAATTAATAAACATTGTAACACTGGACCATATGGCAAAATATCTTTTGATGAATGGTTGTCAAACATAGCTATACATGCTATTAATCTTTCTTTCACTTCGCTGATAGCGTCGTTTCTTTCTACAATATATCTATTAAGCAATAGCCACAGTAGCGTGCAGAGTACTAATGGCATCGGAGAGATCGTTTTTTGTCGCGATATTTCTACAGAATTAAAAAATTAATTTGTTTTTTTCCCAGATGAGATTATGGGATTATTGTAAATGTTTATATAAGGGATTGTAGATTGATTGTTGAGGATACGAATTGTTGATGAAAAGAATCTATAAATGAGTAAAAGTTGTAATTACAGTAAGTAATTGTAAAATTAGTTTGTATTCACATACTAAATGACTTATGGGACGTCTTGTATACACCAGTGTTTAAAGATGTAAACAAATTAATGATGGAACCTTTATAAGGATTACACCTCTACAGTGTACAGAATTTGCAGGAATAAGCTTAGTTGAACAATTGAAGAGGATAAAAATACATTTGCGTTATGGGGCCTGACTGTACTCATTATCCCCGCACACAACAGTTGGGGAAGGGATATCAAGTATTTGTCATGCCTGTCCATCAAAATTCACTTTTGGCTTTACATTTAGATCATTTTGGGTATTTGTTCTCTATCAGTTTTTAAACATTTGAATTAATGGTCTTCCAAATGTTTAGATTTTATCTGCACTGAAGGGACATAAGTTGTCGAAATGCACATAATATGCAGAAAATAAATTCACAGTAACTTCGGTATTTAGTTATTTAACCTACATTTCATGCATTTGTGGCTTAGATTAAAGTTGCATTTTAACAGTAAAAAGCTGGAATAATACAGCTTCAAAAACCAAACAAAAAAGGGGCAACGGACTAAGCTTTTGTTTCTGACTCAGCTTCCTTCTCTGGTTTAAATATCAAAATAAAACAGTACATTTAGAACTGTCTGATGAATTCATTTGTACATTGGTCAATGTATATATATACATACAAAAATCAAACAACTTAGACAAAAAAACAAATAAAGATAAAGGAAAACAAATGAACAAAAATGTCACCAAAATAATGCTGTGTTCACATGTAATTCCAATTTAATTCGCATAAGTCAATTTGAATTGAATTAATTATACAAAGTTTGGGGGGTATACAGGAATCACCCTGTCCGTCTGTCTGTCCATGTACCTTGTCAGCACATGTTCTCCTAAACGGTTGCTTGGATTTCCATGAAATGTTACACAGTTGTAGTATACCACCTGAAGATGTGCATGAAGTCATATGGTTACACACAGTTGTAGTATACCACCTGAAGATTTGCATGAAATAATATGGTTGCTGTCCAAAATTTTGAAAAGGAGATAATTCTTCTTTGAATAATTTCTTGAAAAAAAGAGGGTAGGTATGTCAATGTGTCCATACTTGTATTGTTTCCACATTTGTACTGTATTCATAAATGTATTGTGTCCACACGCACTTGAATTTACACTTGCCATATTGATTCAGGGTTCAGTTAGCGGGGGGTATAACTGGCTGCCATTCGGCGACAGCTCTAGTTCGCTTTGGAAAAATATTCATGTCCTAATGTAGTCCTAAAGAGAATTGCAATTTCAATAAGATTTACAAAGCCATTTGGTCAATTCGATTTGGAACACACATTCCAATTTGAATTGAAAAAATGACTCGTGGACACAATTAGTGTTTAATTCGAATTGAGTTTGAATTCAATTCGAATTAAACTATTACTGCGGTCCAGGAAGTGGCAAAACTTTTCTTGTAATGAAGTCAAGATTAACACCCCAAGCTAACACAATGTGTTAGATTCAACGATGTCAAATGTCTACATTATAGATATATCAGATGTGAAAACCTGACAAATGCTTTGCATGACTGTGAGTCAGTGAAAGGTAGAGAGTTAGGGGTGTAAATCCTAACTTCGCTAAACTAAAAGTTTTGCCACTTCCATGACTGCAGCAATACTTGTGTAAATGCAGCATATTTACTTGCTGTTTGCACCCCACAAAACTAGGGGTATTAGGTAAATATTTAATTGTATTAGGGCCTCACATCCACTGATTTTGGTGCCCTATAATATTCACTTTGTTTATCTGTCTGTCAGTCAACAATGTTTTGTACACAGCCTTACAGCTGCATGGTTAAAATGAAAATTTTACTTCAAAATATTGTATTGAATGTGTTCAGTATTGGTATAGTTTTAATTAATGTCACATTTTTCGCTGTGTCCACTTTATGTGTCTTGTTGACATTATTATATGTAATGTTCCAAAGGAGTAATCATTGCTGAGTTGAACAGTAAAAAGATGTGATGAGTTCAGAATTATCTATCAGTCATTTATGGCGATGTCTTATTAAATCAAGATTGACTGGTTATAGAAGTGTCCTTAATTTATCTTATTTAGTGTCTCAAGTTATAATCGTTTACACAGAAATTGTTCCACAAGTTGTTTTCCCAAATGGACAGTAAAACATTAAAAAATTCCTACGCAAAGAAAACTACATCCTTAGCTTTTCCATAAAAAAGTTTGAAAATTGCTTGTACATGCACTGAATTGTTGATTTGGGTCATAATGACATTTATTAAATATTATTTAATAATGTCTGTCTAGCTGTAAAGAAGATTCTGTGACAAGATGTTACAAATTTACTGTATTCTGACCTAATTTAAGCAATGGGGAAAAGGAATAGGAAAATTTCAAAACATTTCTCAGCAAAATTTCAACTGATATGCTGCAATTGAACCAACTAAGCATTTGATTATGGGATGCCTTTATAAAAATACACCTATCAGCACTTTCTGGTATTTGTATAGATTTTCCCCTGAACTGGAAAACTTGTTCCCTCTCGGACATAAGAAGACAACACTGGGAAATGCTTTCGGGTACTTAAGTGTGTAGTTCAAGGCTTTTTCCAATATTTTCTAGTGGGATATACCTTAAGTCTACTATTTCAAATCATTCAGGTTTGAGGATTTTTCCTCCCTTGTCTTGTCTTTGTGCACCCATAATTTTTTCCCCTTTTTACCCTGTGTAATATCCGTAACCTTGGAATTTCATGAAAAAGTTTTCATGGAATTTCCATGAAAAAGTTTTCATGGAATTTCCATGAAAAAGTTTTGGGGTTGATTGATGTATTTTAAGTCACCAAGATGTTTTGATTTGCTAATATATAAAATCGCAGTGCTTCTTAAATAATTTCTATATCAAATCATGTATTTTGGAATGTTAAAAGAGATTTTTACAGAGTTCTTTCCTTTCATTGTTGAGTATTACTTAAGCATGTTTGAAAGTATTGCATGTTAAAAATCCTAGGAAGTTTAGACTTGATGCCATTACAGGAACATGATATATTAAGAATGTCCGATACAGACAATTTTATATTGGAATCCTACTTTCGGGAATTCTTATATATCTAAAACAAAGAAAGATAGATCTTTTTTTAATGGAAATATACATCATTTAGTTATTATTGGATTCACAGCATTTTATGCGGTCTCACAAGACAATAAAGAAGATAAAATTTTCATTCACACGAAATCTGACCATACCGAAATAAGAAATGTTGACTTGTCTCTAGTCTTTCTTTTATTAGGAAGTGAATTTATGTAGGTAGTAAACACAGCATTATTAAATGTTTGGTCTGGACAATATCATCCCTTAACCATTCCGCTAGTTTGATTAAATCATGAAAAGTCACCGTAAACATGATTACCGAGCGATGAATGATTATAAACTGACAGGATTTACGATTACAGGTCAGACAAATAGGGAATAAGCCAAGATTAGATGGTATTGGTATTGTACGAATTTGTCAGAAAGTCAAATTTACGTAGTTGATATATATAACTTTTGTCTCATTTCGCTTTGAATTTAGATTCAGAGATCTATCATGTCGTCAAAAATATTTTGATCTGTAATTGTACTATTTAGTAAATTTTAGTTGAAATCGTATTACATCTCATTCAAATTTCCATGTTTTGAGAAAGAGTGGAAATGCCATTTGAGACCAAGATTGAATCAAGTAGAGGCCAGCCAGGAACAAAGCATACAGCATAATATAACACTATTCAACAAACAAGAGAACATGGAACAAAATCTACATTGAAAATTCTGTATGTTGAGGTTTAATAAAATAATAGTGATAGCATTGTCTTTTAAATGATTGTACACCCAACAGGTATATTTTGAGATATTTGTCCAGAAATTTTAAAGGAGGAAGGGACCGCCTTAAATACATATATGGCTGTTGATTTTTGTCGGTCCATCTGTCAATCCATTTCACATGTTACATTCTATTTTGACAATGCTTAGGTCAATTTACTATGTATTTTGTAGAGGTATTGGGTAAAACAATCTTTATACTATTTTCGCATTTGTCCCATTCTACCTGAAAAACCTCTTTAACAGTAGATCATATTTGAGTTCTGGTATTTAGATTCACCAGTTGTTGTTTGTCCGCCCTATGTCTGATAAACATGTCCATCCAATGTTTACCACGAATGTACATAAAAACATATTTTCATGACATTTTAGGCTCTATAACGTCAGGTTTTCTATACTGTGAAGTGCATTTTAATCCTGATACCATAGGTCGGATATGATGTATTCATATCAGACCTTGCAGGGTTATTGATTAAAGGTTAAAGTGTAAAAGTTTTCCCATGTGGCATCTACTTGCCCCAATCACTTACAGCTTTGAAGGGTTAAAAACAGGTGTATTTGCAACTTGGAAATGTAGTAGTTAGCCTTGATGTCAGTATTTTTGTTTGTCTTGATTTTTATAGGAGTTTTTGCCCCTTCTACCCTTAAATTTTACAAAAAAAACAGCTTTTCAGGCTTTTTTGGTGATATTCATCTACATAATTATAGGATCCAAAAATTTCCAAAAAAAAAAAAATCAGTTTGATACCAAATTTCATCAAAATATTTCTTATTTACTGTGATATGTCTGAAAAACTATGCAAACCTTGTGAAATTGCTAGACAGTGTATATATTTTATTTATATTTTTTGGCGTAATTAACTTGTACATATTCAATTCATCATACAAATTTGGGAGACACTACAGACAGCTGCTCTGGTGGACGTGTTAAAACTTCGTAAAAGTGCTAATTTCCGGGGAAAATTAACCAATAATTGGTTTGTGGACGCTAATAAAAAATGACACAAACAGTATATGTTCACATCCCTAACCCCTCTATCTCATTATGGATCCTTCAGAACTGGTTAATATTCAGTTTGCTTTTTACACCTCTGTGTGCCGTGTTGGGACGGTAGCTCAGAGACCTTGTAGTAGAAATCGTCAGTTCTCATGCTAGTAGTCGACAGATTATTCACATTGGCTCAGTCTACTTTAATTAATTCTATCAACTGTGGATCAATAGTGAAAAGTTGTAATGGAGAACATGTATTCCCTTAACTATTTACAGATATAGTACGGAATATCTGATCGTTATTTCCTTGTAATTTGTCACTTTCCGATGTGACGTGAAACGGATAAGATCAACCTAATTCAAACACTTTGTTATTTGACTTTCAACATGTTGATGCTTACTAATTGTGTAATAAGTAGCAATTTTCATCAGATGGATGCTTTAATGATATAAAATTACATGATTTTTAACGGATTTAAATAGATATATAGTCTGAAGTGACAGGACTTTTAAAAGTTTTTAAGACTTAATCTGAAGTGTCGACTATTAAATCAAAATTAAATTACATGCTTAATTAACAATTGAAACTTTTTTTGATAAAAGTATTCATGACTGTTTGATATATGTAGACTTGAAATTTGATTGAAGATTTTTTTTTTCAGCTAACAATAAAAACTGATTTTTTGTTCACTTTTTTGTATTTGTTTTAAAGTTTTTTTTTTGCAAATATATTATAAAAATTTTACTAATAATTTTAAAAGATTAAAGGACTTATTTGATTGCAAAATGTTCAACAACTACTCAAGCAGCAGGAATAGAAGGATATTAGTTTTAAATAAACGTTTGGAGTCTACAACCAGTTGGTTTAGTTCATTATACGAAGGGAGCTATAAAAGTAAGCTACAAGTTGAATCTGAGCGAAAACGATCTGTGTTTGACATTTTCTGGGATCAGATAAATGGAAATACAACTAACGTTGAAAAGTCGTTTTCCATCGCGGAATCAACAGAACTGAATTTGTCATCTGTGATACCACTGGGAGCATTTGACGTGTACATGTAAGTTACGTTGATATCTTAAACTGACATGCGTTATACAGTTGTTTGAGGTTAAGAGAATTAAAAAGAATTTTGCAGTCTATAGGGATTTTTGTATAAAATTCTTCCTGTCACTGAAATTGACATTTTAGTAGAAGAAATATAATTAATAATGTGGTCTGTTCTATTGTAAAATATGTTTAATTCTAGTTGGTGCATATTCTGTCAATTAAAAAGAGGAATTCTATTATGGTTTGATTGTAATTTTGTCTCGTGTGCAGCAAACTCGAACCATATCTTTCATTTGTTCATAATTCTTCATACATATAAGTATATATACTGTAACAGAACATTTCTGTTGTTACAGGTTGGAATTTTTCAATTTATGTTTCATCTTTTCATCTTGTCAAGTAAACAATTTGGAAAAATCTTGATTTTATCAATGTGGTTCTTGAGGTTATTGGTTTGACGTTACCTGAAAAATGTAACAAAGTACCTCACACTTCTTGTAGTGTCTACAACAATGTCTGTGTAAAATTTTTTAGTTCAAAAGCTTACAAATTGAGGAGAAAAAATATACAAAAATCAACTCTTGGGACAAAAATAGATTAAGTTACGAAATAAGTTTCTTGTTTTAGGATTTTAATTTCAATTATATTAGATATTCTTCCAACAAGCATAAAACTCATTTTGTAGATCCGTACATCAAATTGCATTGATAGATATAAGCTTTATCATTTGTGTAGAGAACTTAAATGTTTCAAAATTAGGAGATACACTTTATTATGATTTGTGGACATAAATCATAGATTTTACTGTTGCAAATTGAGTTTAAGGGGAGATATGCCAGTTCTGGAAAACTCAGAATTCAATAACGTTATTGAATTTGATAACTGTTAATAAATTTGGTAACTTTAGGGTTATTGAATTTGGTAACTTTTCAATGATTCAAGTCATGGCACCTTTTACAAAAACTTGGCATTCTCTGTAAATTCTGCCTACAGATATTAAAATCCTTCTATGGAATAAAAAATGACAAGGCTTTAACTGGAGGCCCTATGAAATATCCCTATTTAAACCCTTATCTCATGAGTTACCGAATTTGGTAACCGTAGTAAAACTTTCTTATTTGGCTACAGATTTTAATAAAAATTTATATACATGTTGTTTACACTGTACAGGTTACAAAACATTAAAAAGATATTTGAAAATATCAAATTAAAATTTTGGCTACTTTTTGGTTGAAAATATTGGCAGAGTTACCAAATTCAATAATGTTATTGAATTCTGTGTTTTCCAGAACTGATGCTAGCAGTGCTGGAAAACAGAAAGACAGTAAAGCAAATTGCATGTATTTATTTTGAAAGATCATAAAATATATGATATGGTTGTCTCAATTCAAATGCAAACCATGAAACTTGGTTTTAATCTAATTACCACATATGAAGTTTGTGTCTTTGTCCTGACCATATGATTGGTTCCAATGATCCTGGTACCTGTTGCAGATCACAATTGCAATAGGATCCAAGTTTTAGTTACTGCCATTCCATTTAAGTCACAATAATCAGTTAATAGATATACAGTTAATATGACAGTAGGAACAACCTATGGAAGGGCGTCAAGAGGAAAGTCACACTTCATAAATTCGGGAAGGTCACAATTAATATTTTCATAAGTTTAGGAATGTCATGGTAAATGTTGCATTTCATAAGTTCAGAATCGTCATACATAATTTTGTAAAACCCACAATGACCCCTAATGTTGTCTGCTACATGTTATCCAATTGGTCATTTTTGGATACGAAGATAAAGCTATCTAAATTTTAATATCAATACAGTAGGTTGTATTCAAAAAGTTTTACCGTGAAAAATATTGTTTTTTTATCTACTTAATATTTTTATTCTGCATACCTCCTCATCTATCTGTTAAAACAAAATTAAGTTCCAGTATACATCATACAAAACAACAGAAAAACCAGGCAGATTTTCTTGATAAGTGTTTCAAGTCCTATCATTAAAAACAACCTCTCTACATATAGAAGGGCTTGACGCCCTTTATTACAAAGGACTGTGTATTGTAACTTTGATTAATCATGTTTTAGAAAGCAGTGTATTTAAGAAATGAAAGTAAAATGCTAGGGTGATCCAAGTGAAGTTGGATCCACTCTACAAAGGTTATATCTTCTAAAAACTATTATACCCCCACTCTTTAGAGAGTGGGGTATACTGCATTCACCTTGTCTGTCTGTCCGTCCGTCTGTCTGTTCGTCCGTCCATCCGTTCGCCTAAAAATTATTTCTGTCATAATTTCCTCAGCTTTTAGTGGAGGGATTGATTTGAAAATTGGTATGCAGCCTCGATGTGATCTGTTTTAAGGAACCTCCTATTTTGAGTCCTGTCAGATGTGTACTTCCTGTTTAACGAAATGTGGACTTAGTTACAAAATGAAGTGAAAACATTAATTTTTCGTCGCAGTTTTCTCAGCTTCTATATGAAGGAATGATTTCAAAATTGGTATTCAGCCTCTATATATAGTTAGTTGTAAGGAATGTCATATTTTGATTCCTGTCTGATGTGTACTTCCTGTTTAACGAAATGTGGACTTAGTTATGAAATGTGGACTTAGTTGTGAAATGTAGTGAAACATAAATATTTCGTCGCAGTTTTCTCAGCTTCTATAAGAGGGATTGATTTCAAAATTGGTATGCAGCCTCTATATGGTTAGTTTTAAGGAACATCTTATTTGGAGTCCTCTCAGATGTGTACTTCCTGTCTAACGAAATGTGGACTAAGTTACGAAATGTAGTGAAATATGAATTTTTCGTTGCTGTTTTCTCAGCTTCAATAAGAGGGATTGATTTCAAAATTGGTATGCAGCCTCTATATGATTAGTTGTAAGGAACATCCTATTTTGAGTCCTGTTGGATGTGTACTTCCTTTTTAACTAAATGTGGACTTAATTATAAACTGTAGTGAAACATGAATTTTTCGTTGCAGTTTTCTCAGATTCTATATAAAGAGGGATTGATTTCAAAATTGGTATACAGCCTCTATATGATTAGTTGTTTACTGCATTCTGTCTATTCTTGGGGATTATGTATTGTGTCCAAAACCTTTATTGTGTCCACACACATTTAAATTTGTACTTGCCATATTTATCAGGGTTCAGTGAGTGGGGTATCAGTGGTTGCCATTTGGGGACAGCTCTTGTTTGGTGCTCAGTTAGATTTTTCCCTCATGGAAATTGGTTTCCAAATAAAAGCAGCACTGAGTTGTTGTATGTACATTTATACATTTATGTAAGTAGTGTGTTGTTCTTTCTAATCCTTTAAGTGGGACAGAACCAAATTAATTTTACCTCAAGCATTTCATATGGCATTCAAATGGGACTGTTTCACAATGCACAGTTAGCTCCCCTTATCAATTACTGGTGAGTTCTGGTCGATAATGCTAGTGCATTTGTATATAAAATTGGTCATTTTTAAAATTTCAGATCTTTAAGACCAATTACAATTTTAAAATAATTCTTTTCTCATATTGAAATTCCGTGTTTCAACTTTTAATACAGGAAATGGCTTGTCGTTATATTGAAGCCTTTTTTGGGTATCTTTGCGCGCAAAGATATCTATAGTTGCTGAAGGCTCAACTCAATTCCCCAGAAACGTCACTACCCTTTTTCATATTCCAACACAAGAAAAAAAGTCCCATTTTCATACCAAAAACGTGTTTTTAAAGACTGTCTTGCATAAAAGAAAGCAACAATAGTGCAGAAAAATAGATCAACAAGTTGAGGAAATAACATTGGTATGAAAATATTACGATGATTAATATTTTGCATACATGTGCTGTGCGAAGGTAAAATATCCCCCCTTTTCTAAAAACATAGAGTCAGGTCTCAGAATCCCTTATTAAAATCCTCCAAAGTATTGGATGCTAGTGATGTTACTATTTATATACATTCCCAAGTATGCCAATTAAATTATTTAGGCCGTATATCAAGTTTGCAGAACACACAATCTTGACGTTTGTTTACAAAATCTGCGCATGCTCATGGTAGGAAAAGATACTTCAATCATTGGGCGGGAAAATTTGAACTTCAATATCTCATTATAAACGATGTCTTTACTATTTGTTTACAAATGTCTGCACATGTTTCTGCTCCCTCTGAAACCCCCCCCCCCCCCAAATTGTTAAAAATATATTTTGAAAATGTTGTATGTTACTGTTTTTAACAACTTGCTGGGATATTTTACAATACTTTTTGTTTTGTTGGAAATAAAAAAAAATAATTTCAGCTTTTTATAGTAAAATTTGTGTATTTTTATCATACTAAGGAACACATCAAAATAGAATTTGGTTTAAAATCCAGTATACATATAATTGATACTAAGGTGATTCATCATCTTAGACATTGGGATTGTGTACATCTCCTTAATTGAAATGAAAGTAAATTTCAGATCCACTTTTTATTAAAGAAAACGCTTTTGCATATGCAGGTACGTCTTAACAGCTTCTGTTAATACTTTACATGAATTAAAATCTAGAGTTTTATCAGTCTGGCTTCACTTCATCTGATTCAGATACTGAACAAATTTTAAGCATTCTAAAATTTCTTTGTGACTAGATTTAGAAATGTTAGACTGAGGGCATTGGTTGTAGTCCAATCAAAAATTAAAACAGCATTATTTTAAGTGAAAGTGTGAAAAACAATTAAATTTCTCATGCCTTCCTTCAGACCAAATTAATATGTTCACTGCTGAAATTTTTAATTTAAGAGTGCAAATGCATCTTAAGAAAGAATTTGATATTTTATCCAATATTGATTGTAATTTATGGTCATGTATTATGTATTATGTATTATTTTTATACTGTCAGATAATTTCAATGTGCAGTCTGTGTACAGGCACAGGCACTGAACCCAAAATAAACCAGGTATTTCAGTAGCAAAGATACCTTTAAGTGCTTCAAGCACTTTGATTCCTTTAAAGGGAAAGTTCACTCAAAAAATTAAATTTGATATGTTATTCAAACATGTATTTTAAAACGTTGTTGTCGTGACCCGTTTTCAGATCTTAAGTAGTTATTCTATAATTTGTGTTTTTGTATCAAAATTTAAACAAGCAGGGGGCTGCCATATTGACTTCTTCCGGTACCTTATACAAGGCTTCCGGTACCTTATATAATATGATTTGATGGGACAATACTCGATATCCATATACCATATAGGAAAAATAAACTACAATGTACGCTATCAATTTACGTCAATCAAAACATGAACATGAAGTTAGGGGAAAAAACTATTAATTGTCCAAATTTCGAGTTTCTATTAGTGTTAAAGAAACTAACCCTTTTTCAAAAGAATGTAAATTTCATGCCTTTATTTTACTCCTTTCAAAAACGAATGTGCACACGTGCGAATATTTTTCACGGTTAAGAAATTGTGCACTTACACTTCGTTGTTGACAAAACTTAATCCTCTGTAACATGTTACCTTGTTAATTGTAATTGTTTATTGTCATTAATTAAAACCCCAGGTGGCCCGTGTGACACAGGTGAATTATTCGTTCAGGTGGTCACCTGTACGTGACACACACGCCACAGAACATATTGCGTTTTTATTATGTTATACTTGTAAACAAGTCAATTAATCATTTATTCCATAGTCGGAATAATGCTTGTGATGCAGTTGCGATTTTCATTCAGAAAAAAAATATGTGTATCCAGATGTATTGTAACTTTCAAACCATATTTTTTCCATTAAAAATCTATAAATGTTTCATTTTCAAGTACTATTCATAACGATGTGTGAAATTACAGAATACAGAATTCCCACAAGTTTTGTTTTGCAACAAAAAGAGGGCCCACCCCCCGAAATCCGCCATCCGGATACATAGCTTGTCGAATTGGTCAAATACAAACTACATTACAAAAAGCATTTTGAGCGTTTTGTGGGCTGAATATAGGATGGACTTAAATGTTAAATAATCAGTAAGAAATTATAATAATATTCATTATGTGTTGATGTCTGAGAGTGTACAAATTTAGTCAATTTATCTCGACAACATTACAACTTTGGATATTGAACTCATAATACATTTTTTTTTACTATTGACCGATTCAAACCAGTGAATATGCTCAAATATACCAGACTTCAAAACAAAATAAAAATACTAAATGGCTAAATACACAACGCTTGCTGTACGGTGCTAGTTTGTCGTTCCCGACAAGAAGGCGGTTGGCCTTTGTTTTACTCAAGAAGCTTCAATGTTCCACAACAAGCATAGAGGTCTCAATGTTTGTTCTTTTTTTCTGTTTGAAAGTTAAAAATCTGAAGATCCTTTTTTTTCATACAAAAGATACTGTCCTAGTCAGCGAGGTCAGAGACATATAATTATATAATTATATGTCTCTGGCGAGGTTTAAAAAAGCGGAGTTTTTATTATGCTGATGTGTGTGATTAGGATTATGTGTCTTGTGCTTTTTCACTAATATGGAACTTCTTCATATTGTCTCGACTCAACACGTATTCTGATGAGACACATGTGCTAGTCTCCTTATGCACTTAGGCATGCACGTGTCCTCATATTTCCACTAACTGCTATGTACGCAATCATATAATGGATCAAAACATGTATGAAAGGGAAAAATTCTTCAGTCTTAGAAAAAAAACGTTTACCACAAGTAATAAGTTTACCACAAGTAATAAGTAAACAAATAACTAACCCAGAAATCTTCAAAAAAATTAGAGACATATTTGCCACACACGTGTCTTTTTTT
>MJUU01005771.1:14725-53436 GCA_002080025.1 Modiolus philippinarum
TGTACAACTCATCATTTGGAAGCCTAATGCTAAATATCAAATCATTCCAACCTGTAGAAGCCGAGAAAACTTTGACAGTAAAAGTGTTACGGACGGACGGACGGAATGACGGACGGACGGACGGACACCACCATCACTATATACCCTCCGCTTTTACAAAGCGAACCTGTAGAAGCCGAGAAAACTTTGACAGTAAAAGTGTTACGGACGGACGGACGGAATGACGGACGGACGGACGGACACCACCATCACTATATACCCTCCGCTTTTACAAAGCGGGGGTATAACAAGTATTAAAAATGTTACATTTCCTAAAAGATCTCCGATAAATCTACCATTTGGCTGAAACACAGAGGTTAAGTAATTCTCTACCCTGAATTTTTATAGTATTATCTTGTGATTTTCTTAAAAGTTGTAAATCTGCAATGTAGCTATTTGGTAAAATTTCACTCAAATGGTCACTGTTTGCATCATCTACTTTAAAATCTGGTAAGTCTGAGATTGTCGAATTCCAATAACCCATAATTAGTATTTGACCATTTTGAGAAATATGATGAATTTCATTTTCTAATGTTTCATATTCGTTATTGTAATTTGGTGAGTTTGAAGGTGGAATGTACACACCACAAATAAATAAGTCTTCATTTAAACCAAAGAAATTTTTATCTCATTTGAACCATTTTCTATTTGATGATTTTGAAGCATTTTTTAATAGTTGTATTCCCTTTTTTATTTCTTTTCTAATATATACTATAATTCCACCGCTATTTCATTTGACTTTTTTGTTTTTACACTTTTATTTTTGAAAAATATTCGTAGTCTCCTCCATTGACGGTTATGATTTTTCCACACTTTCTACAACCCTTCCACATAATTTGATCAAATCCAAATTGGGACAACCCATTAAATGCTCTTCTAAATTTTCTGGTTTGCAGTTCATTTGTTTTAACAAAAAATTTCTTCTCTAACATTTCCTACAATAATCATTGTTCCTGGATATTTGATGATATGATTAGTGCACTCAATCTTTTGCTAGATAACATTTTTGTTCGTTTTGGCAACACTATTTATAAACAGGTCATAGGTTTTCCCATGGGTACAAATTGTACACCTCTCATTGCAGATCTTTTTCTGTTCTGTTACAAATGAGACTTCATGAATAAACTTCAAAACGGATCCATACCAAACAGTGATCAACTTATTTCTATTTTCAGTTATAACAGCAGGTATATATTGACGATATCCTTACTATTGACAAGTTACCCCAGTTTTTAGATTATGTAGACATCATTTACCCAGAAGATCTCAAATTAAATAAGGCTTATAATGACTCAAAATACTGACCTTTTCTGGATCTAACTATCATTACTGACTCTTTAAAATAAAAACTAAAATATATGATAAAAGGGATGATTTTTATTTCACTATTACTAATTTCCCTTTCCTTGACGGCAACATTCCTCTAGCTCCATCTTACGTTGTGTATATTTTTCATCTAGTACGATTCGCACGCATTTGTTCTACTCTTGACGATTTTAATGAACGTATCCTTACTATCACAGCCAAACTTTTACAACATGGTTATAGATTTCATAAGTTGTTGAATACTTTTGAAATTTTTTATTATAGATATGACATTTACTATCTAAATATGGCGTTACTCGCAAACAGCTTATTACTAAGGGCATTTCTAATACTCGCTTTTACGGAAATATTGTTAAAAATGCCCAAAAACTGATTAAAGATCAAGAAAAGCTAGGACGTAACCTACATTCGTTACGTAATAGGGATATCGACAAGTAACTCTGCTTGCATTCGTAAAATTAGCTTTGAGATCTAGTGACCGGAAAATTTTACACACATACTGGCCTCTCACTGATACTCTTCATATCTACTGAAATATATGATGATTCTTGACCAAACTCTTCGGGAAAATTTTGAGTTTAATTTTCTTCCGTTCTTCGACAGTGTTTTGTCAGCAGACTGAGCACAACAGTTTAGCGGTGAGCACCCCTTGACCCATCTTTCAAAATTACCTATTGTCATTTTCCCTCCTTTCAAGATTGTGGTCATGGAGTTAGTAGTCTACCTGTATTGGATTTTATTCGTGTGTTTATATATTTTAGGGAAACGGGACAGATAAAGGGGATTTGGGGTTCCCATAGACCGGTTTAACCCTACCGCTGATATAGATATATTTACAATAAACCGAATTTTAAATTTCAACATTTAGCAAAAGAGTTGATAAAGTTCATTTTTAAAAGTAATCTTTTCAAGCTAATGGATATCTTGAATTGAAATGAAGAATTCCTATAGGTTATCTTTAATGAGAAAGAAAAAACATTTTCCCGATCCTATAGTGTCAAATAAGGTAAGTGAGAACCGAACCGTCAATCTAAAAGCAAACAATCCAAGGACAATGGCAACACCAGAAACAAAAAAGGGGCAGAAAAAAACAGACAAAACATGGGTACAGCACAGAAAAGAAAAATAAAGGCACTCACACATAAAGATGAACAACACGGACCCAATATAAAACCATGGGTGAGATTAGGTGCACCGGTAGAGTCAGCATCTCCTGCTTCTTATAAGACACCCGCCGTGTTGAACATGTCAAATCCGGTAGTAAAGTCAAATTCGGTAGAGGAAACAACAATTAAGCTTTAAAGGGAAAGATCTGTTGTCATGTGGGAAACAGATATCCCATTGCGGTCCACAAGATGATGATGTCGACCGTAAAACTTCTGGAGGGATGACTTCAAGTTTTGGGTAACGTACCCTTGTTGAAGTAGCCTATTTGTGAGCAACCGGGCTCTATCAAGGAAGTCACTGTATCGAACACAGGTTCTTGAATAGGGAATGAGCTGGGAGATGTAAACTCCATATGCCGGCGCTTTTGGGATGTTGCTACAAAGAAAAGGGAAGTTTACTATTGGAAAGGTGAAGTCATCGCGTTTGTCGTACAGCTTAGTTTGAAGTCTCCCTCTGTTGTCAATTTCAAGGTGAAGGTCAAGGAACGAGGCTTATGTAGAAGTGTCTGTGGTATCCTTAATTTCGAGCTCTTTTGGATAGATCAAATGAAGAAAATCACCAAAGCGAGGGTTGTTTAGCGACAAAATATCATCTATATAACGGAAGCTAAAATTAAAGGATTGTGCCAGTCTTTTATCTTTATTTCGAAGAAGCCCTTCGAAGAATTCAGCTTCATAAGAGTGAAGAAACAGATCGGCTAGGAGAGGCGCACAGTTTGTGCCCATAGGAATTCCGATAGTCTGTTGAAAAACAAGTCCTCCAAACTGGACAAATATATTGTCGATCAGAAACTCTAACATTTTAATCACTTCTTCCTCTGTATATTTCTTCTCCGATTCGGAGTTATTTTTCACAAAGTAGGCTTGTTCTCTACCTACAACAATGTACCTATATCTACGTTCACCGTTCTTACGTGAGAAACATCTATGAATTAAACCTTTCAGCCGAGATTTTAGTTGTTCATGAGGAATAGTATTGTAAAGTGTGGAGAAGTCGAAAGTTTTAATGCTGTTACAGTGTGATAATGATCTAGAGTTTAAGATGTCAAGTAGATCTTTGGAGTTTTTCAAAATCCACATTTCATTCACACCGCTTCTTGAAAAGCAAGTATCACAGTATTTTTGAAGGTCCTCTTTAACAGCTGTCAAGATGGAGGTTAGCAATTTAGATATAGGTTTTGTAGAGCATTTGGCAGATGCAGCGATGTATCGTTCTTTGTATGGGCATTAATGTAACTTAGGTACCCAGTACAAAGAGGGGAGATCTGTGTCTTCATCCTTGGTGGAAATTCCGAAGGAAAGCAAAACAGATTTATGGTTCTGTAATATCTCCTCCTTTGACAGAGTAGTAGCTGCGTAAGTTGGATTGCCGTATTGCCGTTGGAATTCTCAATGCCAAGTTCTTTCTTTAAACAATTTATATAATGATTTTTGCAAATAAAAATGATATTATTTGGGGCCTTATCGGCAGGAACGACGGCATATTTGTCATGAATTAAGGACAAGTAACTGGCCACATCAGCATTTTTGAAAATTGATGATGCTTTAGTTCTCATTGACCCTCGTAGCTGATTGATTCGTTTAAGAATCATCGACCTCACAGCCTTAATCCACTCCGAAAGGGAATCAAGGTCTTCATCTTGTTCACGCTTAATCCATTTTCTGGCGTAGTCCTCTACAGCATCCATAAGAAGTTTGAAATTTTGTTCCCAGTTGATTGAACGTGGTTCACGGAATTTAGGCCCTTTTGCAAGGACATCACGGAGAGACTTGTTTTCAATGATACTCAAATCTCCCGTTATGACGTGACCACAGGGACTAAATATGTATGGTGAATCAGAACATGAACAATCGGGTGGTTAAGACTTGAGGTCGTCGTTGGTAAGGTTTTGCAATAGACGTTTATGGTTGAAAATTTTAGACGCGATTGGTGAAGTATAGGTGTACGAAATGATCGGGACTGATGTGTGTTTGAAATATGGAGGTATTTTGTTTTTTACATTTTTGTGATGCAAGATATTGGCTAGGTTAATAGCATCCAAACCCTTATTAGCAAATTTGATGGGTAAAAACGAACGGCGTTCTTCTACATTGGCGCGTTCTTTAACAGAGTTGAATAACCTATGTTGACCGATATCAAGTATAACAGCGTCTAGAATGTATAAAGATGAGGATTGGTCAGTGCAGGTATTTTCTTAAGTAGTTTTATACAGAGAATTCAATTTAGTAAGTGGTAAAGAATAAAGTTTTGTACGAATGTGATGCAATCCTAAAGGTTTACTAACGAAAGGAAGTAGGCCTTGTATAGTTAAATCATGAAGTGTTGGTGATGTATGATGGCGATGGCCATGGCTTCGTTTTCGTCTAGGATTGTTGTCAAAAATGCGCATCACATTTATATCATTGCATTTGGGGCTGGATAGATTACCTATACTGTCGATTTTGTCGTTACAACCATACGGTATTGCTGTTCCTAATTTACGTATCCAGTATTCTTCTTTTTGTCTACGAAGAGGTGTACTTAGGTTTGGATTGTTAGAAGGATGATATATTTTTTCTACAATGCGTGCTTTCATGGAATGATCGGGTTTATTAAAATGTTGGTAAATGGTTGGAAAGTTCATCGTGTTGATTCCCGATCTATGTCCGTTCATTCGTTCGTTCAGTTTCCCTTTAGTTTCTCCGACATAAATAAGGCCACATAAATTACATTGTATACCGTAGACAAGATTTTTAGAAGCACAATTAAGATCGTCATAGCTTCTAGTATGATACGTCTTATTTGTCAAATTACTAGTAAAGAACGTATCTGTAATCAAAATTGCACAGTTTTTACAGTTTTTAATCTTACATTTTGAGATAGTACAATGTTGTTCGTTATCATTATAATATAAGATGTCCTGTAATTGAACGGAGCATGGATGAACTTTTGGCTCTAAGTCAGAATTTTTATACTGGAAACGTGGGTCATTTGATGCTACGTATGAAATGGTATTATTGACATTGTTTGGTTGGACACCTGCCTTACAAGATGATACCAAAGTTAAATAAAATATACACTTTCCCAGATTTTCCGTCATTATAAAACAAAAGCAGTGGACACAAAGTTGTGAATGAACATGCAACTTGGCCACGGTAAAGTTTAACAAAAACATAAAAGTAAACAATATATGCTTGGTTGGAAAGTCATCAAAATCACCACTTCGATAATAGATATTGTGCAAGTAATTTAAATTTGTTTTAAGCTTAATACATAATCCATATGCACATGCATACACTTAAGACGTAAGATTAGGTTGGTTATAGGATTTTCAAATGTTGAATGAAGCGAGACAGGTAAGAATATGTTACACAAAATCAAGCAATAATATATATACTCTAACCTTCCATATATTGTTACTAAACATAACAAACTGATAAAGTTGAAGTTGAAGCTTTTGCAAAGAATCATTGCAACAAACTCTTGTGTAAATTAAAAGAAACTGAACTTTGTAATTTTTGTGAAGAATCAAAGGAAACTACTCTACACCTATTTTGGACCTGCAACATTGTTAAAAATATTTGACTTTCATTAAGTGATTTTTTTTCAATTCAAAAGGAGTAAGGTTTCCTTACATAACATTCTTTTACATACTTGTGGGAAACATTTTATCAATTGTTAAATTTTTCATATTCACTTGTAAACATAAGAATGAAATCCAAATTAATGGGAGAGTTTCAAAAAGAAAATTATTATTGATAAAAGTCAAGTTGTATGATCTCATATGAAAAAAAGGAGCAAACAATTGAGAAATGGAGAGTTGTGTCTGCTGCACTTGGGGAAAATTTATATATAAGCTCATTTGTTCATATTTATGCTGTTTTCAAACAATAAAAGAAAGTTGCAAAAAATATTTCATATACTTAAATAATTGACGCTGACAAATTGTCATTTTTTCAAAGGTTTCAGAACAGATGTCATTTCAGCTGTAGATTCTGGGTATTGACATTATTTGAACTCTCTATCCTCTACATGGAATACTCAGCTCTTTCAGATCGAACAGCTAAATCAAGAGCTATTTATTATCTACCAAAATAATTAAGTACACAAGCATATCCTTAGCATGTATAGTATTTTAAAAGAATTATAAAAACGTTGTTCCATTGCTTTCCATATTATTTGATTTAAATATTACCCCTTGAAACACGCGTAGAGCATAACAAAATTTACTGGTTTTTATGCAACTTGGTATTTTTTCAGTATTTTTTACCATGTATTTGTACATTTTGCCTTGATATAACAGTGTAATTCAATATTTTATTCATACTTAATATATATAAAGAACTAAATTCCAAGTTTTATCTATTCTTCGATATAAACAACTATCGGTGGCCGGAAATGAACTTTTCACCCAAAACTATAAATCAATTATCGGGTATCAAGTACGATTGATATTATGAATATCAAACTGAATTTGAAACATTCCTGTTTGCAGACTATTTATGCAACAGAGAATATCAAACTGAAATTGTTTCAGGTCGATATTTTTTATTCTTTTTTTATTTGGGTGGGGGGGGGGGGGCGCCATTCAACCAATGTGCATGAAGATGAATATCAAAACAAAATTTTTTTCGAACTGTTATTTTTGTCACCTCCATCTTTTTTTTCAATGTCTATTTATATGTTTGACATAATATGTGTACATATCTTTATCGACAAGAATTTTAACTTGTTCGTTTATTTATACTTATACGAACTGCTCCACAGCACTCTTGATTTTACATTGTATTTCATACCCATAATGAGTGGAACTACGGCCTTGGTGGAATATAAACGAATTTCATGTTATACCATACCTTAAATTCAGCCAAAATTACGCCTACAGCCCACTGAATAAGGCAAATTTTACCCAATTAAAACTTCTGAATGCCGTTCTCTTTGAATTGAAATGGTATATAATTCTAAGTAATGAGACACTCAAACCAAGACATATTTCAGTATTATCCATGTTCTGTTCTATTTAAATAACCCTTATCCCATTTGTTATGTGAAAGTGAAGAAGCAGGTCAATCATTGGCATTTCTGTCACAGGTCATTTTAGCCGCTCTTACACTACACCGTAAAACACAAACGTATGAGGAACGGATGAAAATCATTTTTGTACGGTAGTAAATGTTTTTCTTCGTTCGCGAATTACAATGAAAACGTACAAAAACAGGGGTATATAGTAAGAAAACCATACATGCAGAGTCCTGGCACCGAACTGACACCGGAACCTTACCGGACGAGCACCGAATAAAACTTATTTATAACGGTAACATAAGGACGAGTACCGAATAAAACGAATTATTAACGATAACCTACCGTTCGAGCACCAAGTAAAAACGAGTTGAATAGGTTATATGTATAACTATCGATTTTAAAAGACGATCCCTATGTCTTTTGACCAATCAACAACTTATTTTACACAGATAATCATTACGGCGTGCTTGGCCATTTAAATTCATTTTTTTTCCAAAATGTCATCGGAAACAAAGGCAAGAGAATGACCTTAGAAAAGAATTGTTGGGTAACAGTTAAACCTTTTCCACCAACGACCAAAGGCGAAAATGCCAGTGAAGATACTTAATACTAAGATCGGGTTAAAATTATACAGTCTCTATGGTAGCGAATCCTGCTTAACACATCTGGTGAGAAAACGGACAATTTTTTGTTTATTTTGATGTTTTAGGTATATGTCACAACAATGTTACAATATAAATAAAATTCATTAAACACTGCATAAATCTTCCGATTACAAAATAATGGGACAAGTAACGAATGAATAACGTATATACAACGCATGAAAACCGAACAAAACGTAAACCTATCGTACATTCAACGGACATTGTGTGCGGTATATGTCCGTTCAAAGTTTTGAACATATTTAAAATTTTCATCGTACAAAAGGGACATCACCGTACTTGTACCGTATTCACCGGATAAAAAACGTGTGGCCTACTTTTACCATTTTTATTTTGCTTAAAACAAATTTACAAGGATTGCTTATTATGTGATCATCCAATAGAAGGTGCTATACACTACCCTTTTAAAGTTCCTTCTTTAATTTAGTAATTGCAAGACTTATGCAGCGTTTGTTTATTTGTATTTATTACATACTTAGTAGAAATAAAAGCGTTTTTGCATGATCAATATAACCGGAAGTAAACTGTCCATATTTTCACACCCCAGGAAAATAATAGGTTATTTTATGCTCCTCGTGCATCTCAGACAAAATAAACGCCTTCCGGTCCATATTGGCCTGGGCAAATAAACGACTTCCGGTCCATATCGGCCTGGCATTTCTAAACGTCGGAAGTATGTAATAAAAAGTTTAATACATGTGCATTTCCATATTGACCTGATTATCATCCCTCGACCCATATTGTCCCTCTACTTCGTCTCTGGCCAATATGGGTGTCTCGGGATGATAACCAGGCCAATATGGAAATGCCCATGTATTAATCTGTATTTATATTGTAACATTTTTCTAAAATATACCAAAAATATAAAGATTAAAAAATTGTCCGTTTTCTCGCCGTGTGGAATTTTCGCCTTAGGTCGTTAGTGAAGAAGGTTATCTGTGACCCGACAGTTCTTTTCTTAGGCCATTCACTTGCTTTTGGGAAAATGAATTTAATTGGTCAAGCACGCCGTAATGATTATCTGTGTGAAGTAAGTTGCTGAGCGGTCAAAAGACACATGTTTAATATAGCAAAAATAACAGGAAACACTTACAATGGCCAAAAATTACAATCACATGCCACAATCTACTGGGGGAATTGCACAAACAACAATAAAAAGACAAAAGACAAACGTAGACAACGATAAGAACTCGGGAAAGCCTTTTTGAAAAATCGATTGTTTTGCACAGCTATTATTCAATCCGTTTTTACTCGGTGCTTGTACGGTACGTTTTCGTTAGCAATTCGTTTTATTCGGTACTCGTCCGGTATGTTGCCGTTAAAAATATGTTTTATTCGGTACTCGTCCTGTAGGGTTCGGTGCGAGATCGGTTTATTCGGTACTAGGACTGTACTTACTGTATACCTCCGGTTTTTGTGCGTTTTCACTGTAATTCGTGAATGAACAAAAACATTAACCACCGTACAAAAAGATTTTCATCCGTTCCTCATACGTTTGTGCTATACGGTGTAGTGTAAAAGCGGCTTAAGAGGGGCATTAGCTTTAAAAACTTTATCCATTTTTGTAAAATGATGAAAAAATGCATTCTTAAATCTTGTTTATGTGCAGAATTTGTCATGCTTACAGAACCACCATCTTTGATCAGAAATGATCAAGGTTCAAGCCATGATAGTTTTATTTTATTATTATGATCATGATCAGGCTTTGAAAATGTATTTATCAAGATCATGATCATTGATCAAGAACATGACCAGAATAAAAAAAAATGCACCTCAAGTGTAAGGCCAAAACATACATATCTAATTATGGCTTTATCTAAACAAAATGGCTACAACGATTTTATCTGCGGCAAATTTCGTTGTGCATACTTAAGCAATTTTTAGCCGAGTTGCGATGAAGTCGAATTCGGCTTATAATTTGATGAATGGTGTCTGGGCGTCCGGGCGTCCGGACGTCAACTTTTGCTTTCCGTACGATATCTTGAGAACCACATGTTATATCTAAATGAAACTTTGCACAGACATGGATTATGATTAGAGGATTTTGAGATTTGTGCGACAAAGGTCAAGGTCACAAATTCTAAAAATAGAACAAAAATTTGACTTATTCGTTTCCGCACAATATCTCCAGAACCACATTGCACATCCAAATGAAACTTGGCATAGACATGAGTTATGATTAGAGGAGGAACTCTATTGATTTTGAGGTCTGTGCAACAAAGGTCAAGGTCACAACTTCTAAAAATGTAACAAAAATTAAACATTTCAATCAAGCCTAAAATCACATGTTCGGTATTGGAAACCAAACCAGAACACTGAATCTTCAGTCTGCTTCACAATTTCAGAAATATGTATGAACTAGATTATAAGGGGAACTTCAGCCATTTTTTTTTGAAAAGGGGGGAGGGGCTTGGAATGTTTTGATTTCAGCAATATGTATGTAACCTGGATTATAAGGGGAACCCCTGCCCAAATTTTTTTTGAGAGGCGGTCTGAAATAAGTTGCAATGGATAGTGGAGATTTTGGTTGCTATGTATACCAAACTAGGAAACTGAAATTATTGGAAAAAAAGTACTCTGATACACACTTTCAATTTCAGCAATAATAAAATAACAAACTAGATTTTAAGGGAGAACCCCTGCCGAAAGTCTTTTTTGGAAAGGAACTTGGAATGTTTTGACTTTTAGTCAAGTTAGGACAAAGTCAAACTTCCTCAAAAGTTTCATTATAAATCTCTGATTGAAAAAAAAGAATTTACCAATATATGCTGATATGCAACTATTTGCCTATCCGATGATGTACTTATGAAAATAACAAATGTTCGCAACTCGGCTTTCGCACCTTTGGTGCGTTTACTGATTTTAATGCATATAAAATCCAAGTCGAATCTGAACAAACACCTTTCCATCTTAAAACAAGAGGCTCTCAAGAGCCTGTATCGCTCACCTGGACCATGGCCGACATAGATAAAAAGGCATTTCCAATAGGAAAAACAAAACATGAAATTTAGCAGAATACTTTTTTTTCTAAAATTACAGTATTCTTGTTTGGCTTCCATGGCAACTGAAAGATCCACCATCTATTACAATCCATAACAGAACACCATTCAAAAAAAATTTGGGCAGGGGTTCCCTTTATAATCAAGGTAATACATAATGCTGAAATTGAAACATTCAGACCACAATTCAAATAAAAATTCAAAAATTTGGGCAGAGGGTCCCCTTAAAATCAATAGGGCCAATGTAAAAACTATGTTCAGATGGTGGCCATCTTGGATGAGGTATGGACCTGCCAGATACATCTTTTGGATTGGACCGCCTAAGGACCATTGTGGCTTAGTTTGGTTCTAATTGGACCAGTAGTTTCTGAAAAGAAGATCTTTGAATGCATATTCCATAGGGTCCAATGTTAAAACAATGTTCCCGCTGGCGGCCATCTTGGATAAGGTACAGACCTGCCAGATACCTTTTTTGGAAAGGACCATATATGAGCCATTGTGACTAAGTATGGTTATAATTATCCCCGCACTATTCTGAAGAAAATGCGGCGATATTGTTTTGGTCCCGTCCGTCTGTCCGTCCGTCCGTCCGTCTGTCCGTCTGTCCGTCCGTCTGTCCGTTAGATGGACCTTCCTCATTTTTGCTTTAGTGTTTTAATTTTGTTATAGAATTGTAGCATATATGCTGCAGATGCGCAATAAACTTTCGGATTTTTTTATATTGATTTTGGTGCAAACAAGAGGCCCCAAGATGTCTATTATATATATGTGAGCTTGTCAGTGGAACTCCTCCTACATTTTTGGATTTAGTGTTTTAGTTTTGTTATAGAATTATTACATATATGCTGCAGATGCGCAATAAGCTTTCGGATTTTTGATATGGGTCTTGGTGCAAACAAGAGGCCCCAACATGTCTATTTTGACAACTGTGAGCTTATCAGTGGAACTCCTCCTACATTTTTTTGTTTAGTGTTTTGATTCCGGTTCCAACTTTGGAAAATTTCCTGAAAATGTTAAAGACTGATATTTTTTAACTTGTAGCATATACTTTCATTTTTTGCGAAGAGTTTGGAAAAAATAAAATTTTGAATACTTAGAATTCTGAAATATGATTCCAATTTTGGTAAATATCCTGAAAGTCTCAAAGACCACTTATTTTTTTTGGAATTCTAGCTAGCAACCATACATGTAGTAATTTGTTTCAATTAGGACTAACATTTTCACCAATTAAATTTCAAAAATATTTGATTCCAATTTTGGTAAATTTCCTGAAAGTCTCAAAGACCACTTATTTTTTGGAATTCTACCTAGCAACCATACTGTTAGGATTTGTTTTATATTAGGGCAATCATTTTCACCAATTAAATTTCAAAAATATTTGATTCCAAATTTGGTAAATTTCCTGAAAGTCTCAAAGACCACTTTTTTGGAATTCTACCTAGCAACAATACTGTTAGGATTTGTTTCGATTAGGGCATTCATTTTCACCAACTGGATTTTAAAATAATCGATTCCAAATTTGGTAAATTTCATGAAAGCATCAAAGACCACTCATTTTTGGAAATTCTACCTAGCAACCGTATATTCTTGTATTCTCTCTTAGTAAAAATAGTGACAATCAATAATTTGATTTTAAAAATGTTGAGGAAAATTACCCCAAGGGTCTATAACGACAGTTTTCTGTGTCAAACAGGCGAGTGCGGGGATGGTCATCTTTTCTGATGGCACCACTTCTTGTTGGACTTGTAGTTTCTGAGAAGAAGATCTTTGAATGTCTTTCCCATAGGTTCCAATGTTAAAACAATGTTACCCGCTGGCGGCCATCTTGGATTAGGTACGAACCTGTCGGATACCTTTTTTGGAAGGGACCATCTAAGGACCATTGTGTCTAAGTTTGGTTATAATTGGACTGGTAGTTTCTGAGAAGATCTTTGAATGTCTTTTCCATAGGTTCCAATGTTAAAACTATGTTCCCCGCTGGCGGCAATCTTGGATTAGGTACGGACCTATCGGATACCTTTTTTGGAAAGGACCATCGAAGGACCATTGTGTCTAAGTTTGGTTATAATCGGACCGGTAGTTTCTGAGAAGAAGATCTTTGAATGTCTTTTTCATAGGGTCCAATGTTAAAACTATGTTCCCCGCTGGCGGATGAGGTACGGACCTGTCGGATACCTTTTTTGGAAGGGACCATCTAAGGACTATTGTAACCAAGTTTGGTTCTAATTAGCCCAGTAGTTTCAGAGGAGAAGATCTTTGAATGAAGACTTCACGACGGACGGACGGACGACGGACGCTGGACGCCAAGTGATGGCAAAAGCTCACCCTGGCTTAGCCAGGTGAGCTCATAATTTTTTACCGGATCAAGTACATTTGATATTCGACGTTCGATATTCGATATTCGATATTCAAAATAATGAAAATCAAACCAAATGTTAAACGATAAAATTTTACTGTTTTATATTCGTTCTATATTTATTTTCAAAGAATATATAGCAGTCAAAGACAGGCAGCATCAAGCATTCTGTGTAACTATTCATGCCCGAAGTTTCATAAATCACATGTACTTACTTAAAATTTTGAAGGATTTATTGGGAAATCTTAAATCCCGTTCATTTTCTTAAATACATTCTCTCAAAACATTTGATCCTTCATACTTCCTCGTGATAAACTAAAATCACGAATCAAAAGTGTCATTCAAAAAGCCTTTGCCGATTCAAAATAAAATTGTTGTTTTAGGTTGTAATTCCACTTTTTTTCAAAATCCAATTTAAAAGGAAAAGTATGCTACAATGAAAAACAGTTTGCTTGATTTTCTAATTTATAATATATATTTGTCACATTTTTAGATGCCGTGTATCAACAGCAAGTTGGCATACTAATGGGCACTAATTGTGCACCTCTACTCGCAGACTTGTTTTTCACCTGTACTCGCAGACTTGTTTTTATATTCTTACGAGACTGAATTTATTCAGAGACACGTAAAAGATCATAAAATAAAAGATGTTAGATCCTTCAATCTCATTTATAGATATATTGACGACGTTCTTTCCATCAATTATGCATCTTTTGCTAAATTGATCCCATTAATATACCCACCAGAACAAGATGTAAAAGAAACGACAGCAACCACCAGATCTATATCTTTTTTTTGGACTCGCATCTCGAATTTGAAGAAAAAGGTCATCTCAGTACTAAAATTTACGGCAAAAGGGACGATTTTAATTTCCACATTATCAATTTTCCTAACATGAACAGTAATATTCCAGCTTCTCCTGCTTACGAAGCGTATGTTTCACAGCTGATTCGTTACGCGAGAGCTAGCACACATTATAAAGACTTTATCATTAGACATAGTTATCTCTGTGACCGCCTTTTTAATCAAGGCTTCAAAAAATTCCGTCTCATGCAATCATTAAAAAATGATCAGTCCTTTGTGGAAATTTTTTAAGTTTTTGTCCGAACTCTGATTCAAGATTTTTTCTTTACTTAAAACTGGGGTGTTCATTTCTTTCAACTGTCTACGACCTTTCAACTGCTGTTGAGTTGCTACCGGACTTCACCGCAATGGAAGTTGGTTTGCCTAGCCATAAAAACGGTTTAACCCACCATTTTTTTTAAATGCCTGTACCAAGTCAGGATCATTGCAGTCGACAATTTGCCGATGGTTTCCACCTGATTTGTCTTTTTGTCTCATGGACTTCGGCTCTTTACCTCTCTATTCGGTAATTTTGTTATCACCACCATTCATTGATATGAATTTGAAAAAAGACATGAATAAGGAATTCCAGTTCGATATTCGTTTGACATTCGTTGCCATTCCTTCGATGTACAAAGTAGATCAATTTAAGATGAATATCAAAATACTAAAATACCGGAAGTAGGATTTTCTTCTGTTCGATATTCGTTTGACGTTCATTTCCGAACTGTTCATGCAGTATACAGCAGCAATTTTGGCTGTGTCAAATAAGATGGGTACCTCATTTTCTATATGCTATTACCACTCAATTTTGTTTGAAATTACTGTATAGCGGGTAGTTTTTAGGGTTTTTTATTTTTTTGCGTATATTAACGGATGGACTTCATTCGCAAATATAAATTCCGCGAATATTTTATGTATTCTTAGGATATATAAAGGATCTTTGGTAATCCGCGAAAATTTAAATTTTTGGCATATAATTTCCACTCAAATCCGCGAAATTTTTGACCCGCAAAAATAACCCGCTATACGGTATACTACTGTACTGAAAGTAAATATTATTTAAAGATCTTTTTTCATTTGAAAATGGTCCCGTTGATTATTTTGTGTCCGTTTTAAAAGCGTATAATTATCTTTAAGACTTTGTCATTTACTCTGTGAAAGCCGATTTTGAAGCGTGCGTGAGATATAGATAAATATTTAAAGAAATTTCAAAATTTTCTGACCCTAAAAAATGTGAATACAAATGTATCTTTTTTATTTCCGTACCCATTATTTTGATAATCATACCCAGAAAGTATACGGTTCTTTTTCAGGTAACTGTTTATATGAAGACTGACCCTACTTTATCTAATGGATCCATTTTTCATCAAAATGATCCCTTTGTACATGAAAGATGACCTTTTATAACACGAAGACTGCTTTATCCACGACGGGAGATGATTATTGAAACAACGGCAGTAGAATACCGAAGGAACAAGGAATGTGATTATTACAAAAAAAATCAAAGTCCATAGACATGGCAAAAACGACAACAGAGAATAACAAAGACAGAACAAGGACGTGAGACAGGTACAATGCACGGAAATAAAAACACGACATTCAGAACTATCAGTCTTATAGTCAGAAGTCCCATGAAAACCAGGGGTGACATCAGGTGCTACAGAAGGGTCAGCATGTCCGGATCCTGCTCCGCTAGCGAAACCCGTCACACTATCATTTAGTCAATCCAGGGTTAAGTCAATTCCGGTTATGTCAAATCCATGAGACGTGAATTCTATGAGTTTGCATATTTTACCAAGTTGAACTTGACGGACTGAATTTGACCGTAATGTGCTTGTTGTGTGCCATAAATTACTAATTCCACAACTGCTTTAAAAGTCACTCGTACCGTGTTATGTCAATATGCAACACCTGTGTTTCTCAAACAGCCTTATGTTGAGTCTTTGTTTTAACTCAATTGTTATTTAAAATTTTAAAACATTATATGTTGTAATATCTTAAATAAAGTGTAGCATGTTGTTGAATGATGAGAACATCAGAAAATTGTCTTTGATGCATATTGTCTTGTTGAAATGAATACTAAATTCGGCTTAACTTGATCAATGACACAATCATCCAACTTCATTTTTGCTTTCTTGTAGGTCTAAATAAGGATGATAATTTGTTTGTTTAATTGTTGAATATTATGTAAGTATTTCTTTTATGCTGTTTATACAAATATAATGTTTCTTCATGTTTATGTTGTGTACAAATTGTAGTTTTGTACAAATTATAATTTGCACAAAAATTTCGTACAAATTATAATATGTATCTTCAGTTTGTACAAATCACAATATGTACAAACTTAGCTTAAACAAATTACATTTTGTACAAAAATAGCCCCAAAAATCACTTATAATTTGTACAAATTCTTATATCATTTGCTTAATTACAAAAAAAAACAGGATAGAAGTAAACACCTACAATGGCACATGCCACAATCTACAAGCTTGATTTTACAAGCTTAACTTTGTTTCAAATGATGAAATTAATGAAAGCATGATATATTTTCTATGTATAAGGCACATATTCACTTTATTTCTCTAAATTTTGTATAATTAATTTTTAGGTACAAATATTTTACTAGAGCAATACAGAACCATGTTCAACCAGATGTTTTACAACAAATTCCCGAAAATTCGGTGTATTGCAACTAAACCAATTTAAAGATCATGTGTTAATCGTTATTTCTCTATGTAGCTTTTAATTTACTTTTAAAGCTGTTCAAGTATGTGCTCTTACAAGTTTTTGTTTCATGCCGAAATATTTATGAAATCTATATTTTCATACTAGATTAGAAATTGAAATTAAAAAACCAAAAAGCAGCTACTGTTGATATGAACTGCATAGTCAATAAGTAATACTGCTGTTAAATTAATGATTAAGGTTTTCTGATGATATCACAAAACATATTGCAATAAAAATGCAAATACATAGCTGTATCAAATGGCAACATATTCTTGTTTCATTACGTTTCATCCATTGTAAAGATGTTCCCTAGTAGCGGGTGCCTATGTCGGAAACAACGGCAGTAGAATACCGAAGGAACAAGGGAAGCGATGACTACAAAAATCGAAGTCCAAAGACATGGCAAAAATGGCAACAGAGAAAAACAAAGACAAAAGGAGGACGTGATACTGCTACAATGCACGGAAATAAAAAGATAACATTAAGATTTAAGGCACTCATGGTGTGAACTCCCATGAAAACCGGAAGTGACATCAGGTGCTCAGGAAGGGCAAGCATATCCTGCCCCGCAAGCGACACCCGTCACACTATCAGTGAGGCATAAAGTGTTTTGAAAGATCTGTTTGGTAACGGATTGGTTAATGTCATTTTCTAACCCTTATACAAAAAAACCAATGAAATGCATGGCACATGTTACTTCTCTAACCCTCAAACAGTACCATGGTGAAATTTTGAAAAGCTTTTTGTAAATCTCTATAGTATTGAAACAATCACAAGGACAAATCGGTAGTACAAACATCACTGAAGAAGACAAAACTAAAATTTTACAGTATGATTTACAAGACAACACGAAAAACTAATATACTGACATTGTGAACTCTCATAAAAACAGGGAGTGACATCAGGTGCTCCGGTGGGTAAGCAATTCCTGCTCCGCTAGCGGCACCCGTCACACTATAAGTGAGACAATCCAGGATTGAGTCAAATCCGGTTACCGTGAAAGTACCATTGTTGTGGGGTTCCAATTTTCGTGGATTTCGTAGTTCGCTTAAACCTCGAAATTAAGTTCCTAACGAAATACAATTTTTCTTTGAGTTTTAATGCAAAGAATTAGAAACCATGAATTTAAGTACCCAAGAAATTGTGATACTTATGAAAACCACGAAAATTGATGTCAAGGAATAAAAGTACTTCCACAGTATGTCAAATCGGTGAAGACGTGAAATCTAAGTGAAATGCCGTTTTCATTTGAGACACAGACACGTCATATCTGTCAATAAGTCATGGTGACGGTCATAGAATTTCTGAAGGGATGAAAGTAAAAAAGGCTGAACAAATCCCTAAGAAGCTTTTGGGACAGTGATTTTGTTCTATTCAAAAAAATCACTGTATAAAAGTACATGCTCGACAGTAACGAATCAGCTGTGAAATGTACACTCCATAGGCTGGAGAGGTAGGTATATTGCTGCTCAGAAAGGAAAAGTTCACAACTGGGAAGTTAAAATCATCACGTTTGTCATATAGCTTAGATTTCAAAGGATTTCGGAAGGATGAATAAACATACAGACATAAAACAATACGATTGATGTAAACTATCAAAACATGTACGAACAGTGGAGCTTTGGTCACTCCAAATGCAATGGCTCACAACCCATGGATGTTTAAAAAGAATTGTAGCCCCCAAAATTTAGTGACATTGTCTGATGTGTTCTATCGTCATATGAAATAAAGTTAAGCAAATGATGTAAGATTTTGTACAAATTTTAAGTGATTTTTGGGCTAATTTTGTACAAATTATAATTTGTATAAGCTTATTTTGTACAAATTGTAATTTGCACTAGCTGAAAATACAAATTATAATTTGTACAAAATTTTTGTACAAATTATAATTTGTACAAAATTACAATTCGTACACAACATATATTTAAAACAACTTTTGATAAAAGAGTGTTATTGTATAGAAGTGGTTATACTCAAAAAATGATTAGACAATTGATGTTTGTATCTTTTTCTTAGTGGTGACGACTAAGCCTAAAATCCTAGAGGGCCCTTCAAAAGAAAATATTTTACAATATGTTGCACAAAACAGCCAAAAATAATCAACAACGAATGTTTTTCAGCTCGAAATATTATGTTAAGGCATTTTTTTCAAATGTACTATAATTTTCATGAATATGGAATGTTGGAATTTTAATTGCCAATTACTTATTGCAATTGACACAAGTCCTGAAATATGAAGGTGCTATTCGCATCACAGAGTTAAAAAATATTCAAGGGCTCCTGAATAAAAATAGTATGAACCATTTATTGAGGTCCTTAAACACATTTTAGAGGTCATGAAATCGAATTGTGAAGGTCTATAATCATTTTTAAATTTCCAGGTTCTTTTTAAGAAATAATTTTGACTTATATCGCACCCCATCGTGCACAACAATAATGTAACATATTTTAATCTAATTTAAAGCTTGATCCTTTTTATCTCTACATGCAATTAAAATGCATTTGGAAAAGGCAATGTTAAAGATTTTTACATTCTTCACAACCTTGGCTTTCCCAGTTACCCCTAATTTACCAGATAAAGCATATTCCTCATTTACAGTGAACTGAATGATACATTTCAGAAATTTACCCGCCAATATTCCCTTTGCTTCTGGCAAGATAAAGTGAAAAATCACGATAAGTATCTATTTCTTTTTATTGTGATAAATTTTTACTTTATAAGCACAGTGTGAACAGCTTAGTGTTGAGATTCGAGATTCTATCTGGTTTGATCAACGTGTTTGTGCATGATCATTGCACCCTCTTGGCTTGTTACTGTATTCCAACGGACTCTGAAGTCACCAACACAATACCTTATCTCCAAAAATTTGTTTTTTGACACTTTATTCAACGCTTTCGATGATAAACTAAAATCACGAATCAAAGGCATTATTCAAACGGTCTTTGCCGATTCAAAAACAAAATCTTGCATTGGGTTATAACTCCACATTTTTTTTCAAAACCAACAATTTAAAAGGAAATGTACTCTACGATGAAAAACAGGTATACTTTGATTTCCCTATTATAATATATATTTGTAACATTTGGAGATGCTATTAATCAATACCCAGTTGATATTCCAGTATGCACAAATTGTGCTCCTCTAATCGCACACTTGTTCTTATACTCGTACGAGACTGAATTTCTTCTGTCAGTGCTTTAGTTTTTTGTGTTGTCTTGTTAAATTTTAGTTTTGTCTTCGTTAGTGATGTCTGTGATACCGATCTGTCCTTGTCCACGTTTGAATACTAAAATGATTACATAAGCTTTTCAAAATTTCACCTTGGTACTGTTTGAGCGTTAGAGAAGTTACACGTACCATGGTTTTAGTTGGTTTTGTCTAAGGGTTAGAAAATGACAATAACCAATCAGTTACCAAACAGATCTTTCAAAACATATACCTCACTGACCGTGTGACGGGTGCTGTGTGCAGAGCAGGACATGCTTACCCTTCCGGGGCACCTGATGTCACTCTTGTTTATTGAGAGTTCACACTGTTAGTGCTTTAGTTTTTTGTGTTGTATATGTAATGTTCGTGTGTTTTGTGGGCATGTGGTGTCTTTGGTCTTCCGTCTTTTGGTGTTCTTGCGTTTGCCTTGTCTCTGCACTTTGATTTGTGTAATCTTGTGCTTTGTTCCTTCGGTATTCTGCTGCCGTTGTTTTCAAAGACTCGTACAAGCTCTTAGGATTAAAGATGATACATTACTTAATCTCACTTATAGATACATTGATGATTTTTTTTAATTCATAACGAATCGTTTCCTAAATGGATCCAATGAATATATCATCCAGAATCAGAGATAAAAAAAAAACAGAAACCGCTAGATCTACATCTTTTTGTGACTTACAACTCAAATTTGACGAAAATGATCATCTCCGTACTAAATATACGATTTAATTTCAAAATGTTCTATTCACCCAACACGGACAGTAATATTTCATCGACTCCTGCTTACGTAGTATGTTTCACAGTTGATTCGCTAGGAGTTAGTATCAATGATGCAGACTTTCTCATTAGGCATAGGTTTCTCTGTGGCTGCATTTTTTTTAACAAGACTTAAAAAAGAATCCGCCTCATACGATCATTAAAAAGTTCATAAATAGATATGAAAACAGGGGTGTAGCGTTGTTCGACAATTAGCAAAGAATTCTGCTCAAACTGGTGCTAGGTGCCGTCTTGTACTTGATATGAGGAATGAGCAAAGCTCATTGTTGAAGGCCTCATGGTGACTTCAAGATGAAGAACAACATAAAAGCGTTGTTTCTTTGCTTGTTTTTACTATGTATGTGTAGAGACTTTGTCTCGTGTACATTTACTCCACAACCTTTCATTCACCATCAAATCCTTGCTGAAAAAAAAAAGTTTCACCTAGTAAGTAATAACTCTTTCTATTGTCTACGACCTTTCAATAGCAATCGCTGTTGAGTAGCTACAGGACACTATCGCAATGGAAGTTTTTTTTTTTTTTGTTTTTTTGTTTTTTTTGTTTTGTTTTGTTTTTTTTTTTGCGTTATAAAACCGGATTAATCAACTATTGATTTTGAAATGCCTGTATAACGCCAGTTGACATTTTTAGCTCAGCTCGCCTAAAACGCCATGTGAAATTTTACCATTACTTTGCGTCTATCGTTCGTCCGTTGTCCGTCCGTCGTCCGTCGTTCAAACATCTGCTCCTCTGAAATTACTAAGCCAATTGTAACCAAACTTGGCTTCAAGTATTATCAAGGTATGCAGTTTCAAAATTGTGTTCGATTATTTTGAAGACTAAACAACGTGGTCGCTGTTGCTAAAAATAGAACATGGGGTAAATTGCTGTTTTTCGCAATTAAGACAAAAACCATTTTAGATATGAAAATCTGACCGGTAAAACTAATCAGCATAGCAAGATATACCAGCCCTGCAATTTTGTTGAAAATCGAAAAACTCGTTTTGGAGTAATTGCCCTTTTTCCATACAATTTTCAAAATTTAAGATATTTTATTTTTTATTGGAAAAACTAGAACAGAAAAAACTCAACTTTGACAGCATACCAAGTTCTACCCAGCTAAAAATTTTGAAGTAAATTTAAATACCAAAGTAGGAGTTTTTGCCTTTTATTTGTCAAATTTTCGTAATTTTATACATTTTGTCTTATATTTCAAATCGATTTTAGGTAGAGGTTAAGTTTAAATCATTGACAGATATGACGTGTCTGTGTCCCAAATGAAAACGTACATTTTCAGCTAGATTTCACGTCTTCATGGATTTGACATAACCGGTTTTGACTCAACCCTGGATTGACTCACTGATAGTGTGACGGGTGCCGATAGCGGAGAAGGACATGCTTACCCTCCCGGAGCACCTGATGTCACTCCCGATTTTCATGGGATTTCACACTATGAGTGACTTCGTTTTTAATGTCTTTTTTTATTTCCGTGCATTGTAGCTGTCTCACGTCCTTGTTTTGTCTTTGTTTTTCTCTGTTGCCGTTTTTGCCAAGTTTTTGGATTTCGATTTTTGTGGTCTTCGCTTCCCTTGTTCCTTCGGTATTCTACTGTCGTTGTTTCAATTAATCAAGATCTACAATTTCTACATATGTTCAACAGGTTCCCATCTTATCCAAGATGTCCGCCACCGGGGAAGAGTTTAACACAGGATAATATGAGACAATATTGTAAATTGTTACTTCTTGAAAACAATTTTATACATAAAGTTGATACGAACCAGTCATTGAAGCTTGATGGTCATTAAAAATGTAGGATTTAAGTACTGATCATAAATCAAAGATGGCCACCACTGTAGATTTTAGTGACATCGTCGTCGTCTGTCAAAAATCTTCTCGTCTGACACTACTTAGCCAATTGAACCAAATTTGGCCTGAAGCATCACCAGGGTATGCAGTTTCAAAATTGTATTTGATTAGTTCGAAGACCGAACAACATGGCCGCCATTGCTAAAAATAGAACATGGGGGTAAATTGCTGTTTTGGCAAATCAGGCAAAAGCTATTACACATATCAAAAATTTCAAGTGAATAAAATTATAAGCATGGCAAGATCTACCCGTCGTGCAATTTGGAAAAAAATTTTGCTCTTTTTCCGTAAATTTTGCAAAGTCCTAAGATAGTTTATCTTTCATTGGAAAAACTATACCTGATAGAAGTTAGGGCTAATAATAAAATTACCGAAAAGAGTTTTCAAGAGCCGAAGTCCATGAAGTCAACTTTCGATTGCAAAAGAAATGTTCAGCATAACCAGCTCTACCCACCTGGAAACTTTTGAAGAGAAACTAAATACCTATGTACTAGTCATTGCTCTTTATTTGTCAAATTTTCGTAATTTTATACATTTTTGCGTTATATTTCAAAAAAGATTCGAGATAGAATTTAAGTTTGAATAGCAAGTGTTCAGCTAATCAAGAACTATAATGTCTAAGTAAGTTCGACGGGTTCACATCTCATGGCCGCCATCGGGGAACATAGTTTTACCTAAAACCGTATAGGATATGTTCTAAATTTTTCCCTCTTGAAAACGGTTTCATACATCAAATGTATGGTATCCTGATGGCAATTAAACAAATGAAGGATTGTGGTACGGATCATAAATCCAAGATGACCGGCATCTCACTCCATTGGATCCTATGGGAAAATGTTGTAAATTGCTAATTTTTTGAAAATTGTTTCATATATCACGTTAATATTAAATAGGCATGGTAATTTGATGGTCATTTACCAAATTTTGCATATCTGTACCATAACAAATCCAAAATAGCCACCACTGGGGAACATAGATTAACATAGGACCCTATGTGAAATGTTGTTAATTTTGAATTCTTGAAAACTGTTTCATACATTAAGTTGATATTAACTAGAAATATTAACATGATGTCATTAAACAAATGTATGATTTTAGTACTCATTATAGATCCAATTTCGCCGCAACTGCAGATCATAGTTAAACATTTGGACCTTATGGGAAAATGATGTAAGTTGCTATTTCTTGACAAGCGTTTCATATATCAAGTTTTATCAATATTAACTAGGCATGGTAACTTGATGGTCATCTACAAAATGTTGTATATTGGTACCAATAAGAAATCTAAAATCGTCGCCTTCAGGGAGTACAGTTTAGATAAAACTCTAAACATCAAATCAATATTATATATATAGGCAGTTTGAAATATTAGTAATCTTCCATATGACCGACTTCAAATTAATCGTTAAACCTTGTTGGAAATCTAATTCTATCAGTAGCCATCAAGTGAGCGATACAGGCTCACATGTGAGCCTCTGATTTCCGGTAGTTGTGCTTTGCCTTTTTGCCCTTTGGATTTCGGATCTTAACAATTCTGTCCGGTAATTTTGTTTTTACCCTCTTGCTAAAACTAAATTGTAATGTCTTTGTTTTTTTTAATCAGAACATGACTTCAATGTGTTCTTGCTACCTCCCAATCGTTCTGTTAGTCTGAATCCGATTGGGAGCCTATTAAATCATTTTTTCTAAATATTAATCTTTAAAGAATGTCCCAATTACAATACCTTCACTCAATAAGGTTATTACACGCATATTGAATTTATTAATTCAAATCCACCCCCCCCAAAAAAAAAAATTGAACAATTGTTCAGTTATAAGAAATGTATAATTGCATCTTAACGTGTAAATTGACACTTTTGTGTTTTGAGATCACTCAATAACTTTTAACAACTCCAAATTTGGCGTAGGAGCTGAAATGTCACCTTCTCGGTGCTTTGCTAAAACGGAATTATTTTAAATTTTCTTTTGCCACAGATAATCATCATATACAGATGCCTACTTATTTTTTGTACATTGGGTTTTTATTTGTTTATGTTCCGCAATTCTTGCGCACAAACTACATTGTATTTCCGGTTAGTCCTATGTAATTTTCATACAACCCACAAGTGTAATACAATATTTCGTATGTCATGATTGCATTAATACGGAATATTTTACAATTACGGATTAGGTTTCTGCGACAGGTTTCAATATCTATTAAACTTTGAAAAATAATAAATAATAAATATTTCTCTTAATTTTAGCAAATTTAAACAACTTCTGACAGTTTTAAACAAATGATCCCTTGTATGATGAAAGATTTTATCCTAAGTAGCTGATGGGTCAAAAGTCCAATCATACATATAGCAAACGATGGCAGCAACGAAATGGCTTCATATTTTGAGAATGGAGACTAAGGAGGTCACTTTTCTTCAAAATTAGATAAACAATTGTTATCCCGCTCATTACGATAATATCTAAAAATCTCGATAGTTAATTTTTCACTGTAAAACTCGAATTTTGAAATATGAAAATTTGATTGTTTTGTTTTGAGAAATATACGTTATAAACTGGGGAAAATGTTAAGTTTTAAACATACTACATGTATGACATAATGAGAAGTATCAGTCTTTTGACATGAAGTTTTACGGTCGACATCAGCATCTTGTGGACTGCTATGGGATATGACAACAGAAATTTCCCTTTAAAAGCTTTATTGTTGTTCCCTCTACCGGATTTGACATGTTCAACACGGCCAGTATCTTATAAGATCACTTCAATTATCTCATATTAAAGAATCTTTGTCCACTCCATCAAAGCTTTATTAAGGATGATGTCACATGCCCAACACAGTACTGGAAAATTTATACAAATTTACCAAGTTTCGATGCTAAATGCCTTAACCCTTATACATGTATATACATGAACTACGGTTTAACTGCGCTTAGATACTGAATAACAAAATACCGAAGTTATCTGTAAATTTAGATTCTCTGCATTAATGGAGACAGGATAAGAGGAAGCACTTACAATGGCCGAACATTACAATCACATGCCACAATCGTCCAGGGAACTGCACAAGAAAAGCAATCAGATGAAGACGACGATAAGATATCTAAATTAACGAGAAGCGTGAAGATATGGATTGAAGGTTATTTAGAACTAATTTTATCATTTATGCTATAACAATTGTTTTAGAAGGAATTATGTTTTATTTCAATCGAACGATCTGCGGACAAAAAAAGACACTACTATAGGCACAAAGGTCGTGCCCACTTATGCGAACCTTCACATGGGGTATCTTGGACAACAATTGTATCAAAAAGAAGCAAAAAAATTTGACGACGAATTTTGCGCGTACGTTCGTCAACAATGAAAGATACATATTGTTTTATCTTTTAGTGAAAAACCAATGAACGACTTTATTTTTATTATCCACATTTATGATTAGAATCATTGAATTTTTATTCACAACATATTGATCTCCTTCAAAAGGATATGATGAAATAATATTTTCAAAAAATTGAATAGCTTTGGTCATATTTTAAGTTTGAGATTGAATCGCAGACTTAACATTAAACCAATCAAACATTAATTATACCAAAACTGGTGAATTATTTACACTACATATAAAACCGCTTTGAGGGGACATGGTTAAGTTTAATCAAAACTAGAAGTGGTGCCATCAGAAAAGATGGCCATCCCCGCACTCACCTGTTTGACACAGAAAACAGTTGTTATAGACCTTTGGGGAAATTTTCTTCAACATTTTAAAAAAAAATTATTGAAAGTCACTATTTTTACTAAGAAAGAATACAAGGATATACGGTTGCTAGGTAGAATTTCCAAAACTGAGTTTTCTTTGAGACTTTCATGAAATTTACCAAATTTGGAATCAATTATTTTGAAAATCCAATTGGTGAAAATGATTGCCCTAATCGAAACAAATACTAACATTATTGTTGCTAGGTAGAATTCCAAAACATAAGTGGTCTTTGACACTTTCAGGACATTTACCAAATTTGGAATCAATTATTCTGAAAATCCAATTGGTGAAAATGACTGCTCTAATCGAAACAAATCCTAACAGTATGGTTGCTAGGTAGAATTCCAAAAAATAAGTGGTCTTTGACACTTTCAGGAAATTTACCAAATTTGGAATCAATTATTTTCTAGATCGAATTGGTGAAAATGATTGCCCTAATAGAAACAAATCCTAACAGTATGGTTGCAAGGTAGAATTCCAAAAAATAAGGGGTCTTTGACGCTTTCAGGAAATTTACCAAAATAGGAATCAAATATTTTTGAAATCAAATTGGTGAAAATGATTGCCCTAAAAGAAACAAATCCTAACAGTATGGTTGCTAGGTAAAATTCCAAAATATAAGTGGTCTTTGAGACTTTCAGGAAATTTACCAAAATTGGAATCAAATATCTTTGAAATTCAGTTGGTGAAAATGTTAGTCCTAATTGAAACAAATTACTACATGTGTGGTTGCTAGGTAGAATTCCAAAAAATAAGTGGTCTTTGAGACTTTCAGGATATTTTCCAAAATTGGAATCATATTTCAGAATTCTAAGTATTCAAAATTTTATTTTTTCCAATTTCTTGTAAAAAAAAAGAAAGCATATGCTAAAAGTTAAAAAATATGAGTCTTTAACATTTTCAGGAAATTTACCAAAGTTGGAACCGGAATCAAAATTCCGAAACTTCATTGCACATTTGCAGACTTTATGCAACAATTCTATAACAAAATTAAATCCATAAATCAAAAAATGTAGGAGTTCCACTGAAAGCTCACATGTGTCAAAATCGACATCTTGGGGCCTCTTGTTTGCATCAAGACTTATTTAAAAAATCCGAAAGCTTACTGCGCATCTGCAGCATATATGCAACAATTCTATAACAAAATCAAAACATTTAATCTTAAATGAAGGAGGAGTTCCACTGACAAGCTCACAGTTGTCAAAATAGACATCTTGAGGCCTCTTGTTTGCAGCAAGACCAATATCAAAACTCCGAAAGCTTATTGCGCATCTGCAGCATATATGCAACAATTCTAAAACAAAATTAAAACTCTAAATCCAAAAATGAGTGAGGAGTTCCACTGACAAGGTGGAAATTTACAGGAAATTTACCAAAATAGGAATCAAATATTTTTGAAATCAAATTGGTGAAAATGATTGCCCTAAAAGAAACAAATCATCTGACGGACAGACGGACAGACGGACGGACGGACGGACGGACGGGACCAAGACAATATCCCCGCATTTTCTTCAGAAAAGTGCGGGGATAAAAAACATTGTTGGGCCATTATCAAAATAATTACTTTTATTATCTAATGTATGCTAAAATATATGACATTTCTATATTACAACTAATTCTTTGACATGATATGATAGAAATCTGAATTGGTCTGGTCATTTTCAAAGATTGGTTTTAAACCGCAGATTAAAAATATTTTTTTTCCAAACCTTGTTTATGCTTAAATCCATGACATTTGTTTATAACAACATCTATCTATTACTTCTTCCAAAGATATGATGAAGTTATATTTTCGGAAACTTAATTGTTTTGGTCATTTGGAAAAAAAATATTGTAAACTGCAGCCTTAAGATATCAAATTACAAACTTTATCTATACTAAAATCATGAAATTTGTATATTACAACATATAAATCTCCTTCCAAAAGATTTTTTTTAATGTTGAAAGATTGTTGCTGTGATAGCCTTCTTTTGAAAGCGGCTTTGAAATTAAAGGCAATTTTAAACTTGATCGGATTTTATTTATTGTGTTGAATATATTACCTTTTCCTTCCTCACTTGCTCATTCAGTGTTATGTCAATATGCAATACTGTTTCTCAAACAGCCTCATGTTAAGATTTATTTAAAATACTATATGTTGTAATAAATGAGAACATTAGAAAATTGTCATTGATTGCAATGAATACTAAATTTGAACTTGATCGACGCTACAAATTTAGGATCATCCAATTGCAACTGCCTTTTTAACTCACCTGGCTATGCCAGGTTGAGCCTTTGCCATCACTTGGCGTCAGTGGTCCTATCGTCTGTCGTAAACTTTTTTTTCAAAAATCTTCTCTGTAACCAATGGGCCAATTTAATCCAAACCTGGCCTAGGCCATCACTAGGGTATGTAGTTTTAAAAAATGTGTTATGTTAGTCCGGGGACTAAACAACTTGGCCGCTCTTACGAAAAATAGAACATAGGGATATATTGCTGTTTTTGGCAAATTATTCAAAAACTATGGCAGATATAAAAAAAAAATCTGACGGGGTAGAGTTATTAAATATACCCAGATCTATCTGCCCTGCAATTATGAAGAAAATCGGAAAACCTGTCTCAGATTACAGCTCTTTTTCGGTAAAATATTTAGAATTTATCATTTGTTATTTTTTGTTTCAAATATTGTAACAGATAGAGGTGGAGTGTAAATTGGAAAAATGTTCAGCATACCAAGGTCTACATACTCTCAAAATTTGAAGAAAATCCAAACGCCAGTGTAGGAGTAATTGACTGTTTTTCAGCATTTTTTTTTTCAAATACCATATGGTTTATGGGTTATTTCCCATAAAATTCTGTTTTCAATTCTTTCTTTGGTTAACTTTTCTCTTTTAAGCTTTAGAGATATTCCCTGCTATAACTTAATTGAAAATAATTATTTCTTCCATAATCAAGGACAAAAAAGTATTTTGTACAATTTTTTTTCAATTTTTTGCAAAAAAACGTTCATAATCTTCACCTTTTTTTGTATGAAAATGTAAATTGTGTCAATTAGTGATGTTGCTGTTTGCATATCACGCCAATATATTTCCTACATAGATTACAAAGCAGCTTCTTGGTTTCATAGTCTCTCTAAACTATTTATCTTACCTGGCTATTCCATGGTGAGCTTTTGCCATCACTCGGTGTCCGTCGTCCGTCAGTAGTAAACATTTTATTCAAACATCTTCTCTGAAACCGCTTTGCAAATTGGAACCAAACTTTGTCACAATAGTCCTTGGATGGTCCCCTTTAAAATATGTGTCCCGCAAGTGCACATGCTATCCAAGATGGCCACCAGCATGATATTTGTCGAAAAACGGACCCTATATTCAAAGATCTTTTCCTCTGGAACTACTGGGCCAATTGGAACCAAACTTGGTCATAATGGTCCTTAGATGGCCCCTTTTATAAATATGTCTGGCAAGACTGCACATCGTCCAAGATGGCCGTCAGCGGTATCTTTGTCATACTTGTCGAAAATTGGACCTTATATTCAAAGATCTCCTCTGAAACAACTGGGCCAATTGGAACCAAACTTGGTCACTATGGTCCTTAGGTAGCCCCTTTTTAAAAATGTGTCTGGCAAGTTCGTAGCATATCCAAGATGACCGCCAGCAGAGAACATGGTTTTAACATCCTATGGGAAAGCATTAAAAGATCTTCTCCTCTGAAACACTGGGCGAGTTGAACCAAACTTGGTCACAATAGCCTTTGGGTGGTCCCCTTTAAAAGTATGTCTGGCAAGTCAGCATGTTATCTAAGATGGCTGCCAGCGGGGAACTTTGTCGAAAATTGGACAATATTGCTAAAATCATCCCCTCTGAAAATAATGGGCATGGAACCAACTTTTGTCACAATTGTCCTTGGGTGGCCAATTTTAAAAAATGTGTTCGGCAAGTCCACATCATATCAAAGATGGTCGCCAGCGAGGAACGTGGTTTTAATATTGGACCCTATAGGGAAATACATTCAAAGATCTTCTCCTCATAGAGTACATGGCCAATTTGAGCCATACTTGGTCACAATGGCCCTCACTTGGTCCCCTTCATAAATTGTGTCCGGCATGTCCACATAGCATCCAAGATGGCAGTCGGTGTGGAACATAGTTTAGCATTGGACCCTTGTTGGGAAATGTTTTAAAGATCTTCTCCTCTGAAACTACTTGGCCAATCGGAACAAAATTTTGTCACAGAAGTCCTAACTTAGCCCCCTTACAAAAAAGAGTGTCCGGCAAGTTGGCATCACATCCAAGATGTCTGCCAGCGATTAGGATAGTTTAGCATTTGACCTTATGGGCAAATGTATTTGAAGATCTTCTCCTCTGAAACTACTTGGCCATAATAGTCCTTGGTTGGCCCCTTTCAAAAAATTGTCTGACAAGTCAGAATCACATTCAAAATAGCTGCCAGAGTTAACATTGGACGCCATAGGAAACCATTCAAAGGTCACAATAGCATATAGGAGATGGCCGCAAGCAGGGAACTTATTATTATTATTAGTTTTATATAGGACGCTAATGGAAAACATATTCAAAGACCTTCTCCTCTGAAAGTATGTGGACAATTATTACTTGGTAACAATGGTCCGTAGTTGATCCCCTTTGTAAAAGTGTCCAGCATAGCATGTCCACATTACATCCAAGATGGCCCCACAGGGAAAATTGTTTAACCTTGGACCCCATGGGAAATCATTCAAAGATCTCCTCTGAAAATGCTAGGCCAATTGGAACCAAAGTGAGACACAATGATCCTTAGATGGTCTTCTTCAGAAAGGTGACAGTCGGTTTATGCCCCTTCAAAAATAGCTGCCAGTGGGGAACATTTTTAATTTTGGATCATATAACATCAATGTCTATAAACAAACTAGAATATGAGACCCTTAAACAGTCAATAAATGAACTTGAAAATGAGACCTTTAAACGTTGGGATTATTTTGATTTACTGTGTCAGCCATGGCTCAGGTGAGCGATACTGCTCTTTAGAGCCTCTTGTTTGCTTTTTTGTAGAGCTTAAGAAGGATGTTGACGTGTATGTATTCTTTTTGACGCAGGTATAAGATAACATGTAAATATACTTAATTTGTTGATATGCTGTTAATAACAATGAAAGAGCTCTTCATGTGTTCAGAAGACAAGGTTGAATAAAAAAAGTGTTATTGTATGGCAGTGAAAATGCTAAAAAAACAAATGGCAAGTTGCTGTTTCTTGGTGGACACTACTAAGCACAAATTTCTACAGTGTGATGCACAGAACACACAAAAATAATCAAACGCAAAATTCATGTCAACGACGAAATATTAGGGTACAGACCTTAAAAATATACTAAAATTTTCATATATGTGAAATGTTGAAATTTAATGACCCTGACACGTATTTTAATTAACAAAAAAATCCTTAAAATTATGAGGGACATATTTGAATTGCAGAGTGAAAGAAAAATCGAACAACTCATGAAATAAAATTATCATGAACCATTATATGTCATTAGCTGATTTTGGCTTTAAATTAAGATCATATTGATTATTTGTTCTCAATCAGTTTTTAAACACCTTTGATTTGATAGTCTTCCAAATGTTAAGATTTTATCTGCACTGAAGAGACATAAGTAGTCACAGAAACAAAGTTAATAGTAATTTCGTTATTTAGTTATATGTTAAGGTTCTGAAATATTGCAGGGTATCAGAAAGCATCATTAGCTTATTTTCTTTTACTATATAGATCCTATTGGTAATTTGTTCTCTATCAGCTTTAGCAAATATTTCGGTTCATGGATGGATGTGTTGATTTGATCTGTACTGAAGAGACATAAATTGTGGAAATGCCGCATATGCAGAAACTAAATTCCCAATAGCTTCGGTATTTTGTTATTTGTTACCACTGGGTCGATGCTATTGCAGGTGGACTGCCAGTCCCCGAGGGTATTCACCAACCCAGTAGCTAGTACTTCGGTGCTGGTCCGAATACCGATTTTTATTTGAAAACTTGCCGGTTCTGATTTTTTTTTTTTTGTTAAAACCTAAGGAGTATTTCCCAGTTGCATAGCTCTGTCCGTAGCTAATTTTGGCTTTCTTATGTAGAATATATTGGTAGGCTGTTCTCTGTTAGCTTTTACAGATATGTAGGTTTCCATTTTTTTTTATCTGAACTACACTATGGTGTCGAAATGCGCATTTGCAGAAACTAAATACACAGTAACTTCGGTATTTTTGTTTTTCGGGAGGTTCTTAAATCAAATTTTGAAAGTCTATAATTATTTCCAATTTTGCGCTTCATCCTCCACAATGATAATGTTATGTATTCTGATTTTATTATAAGCTTGAATCTTTATTAAGCTCTACATTAAAGCAAAAATGCAATTAGATGGTCTTGAGAGATCATGTTGAATATTTGTAGATCATGCACAACACAACCCCAATTACCACAATTTAACCAAATGAGTTTGCAGCTCAAATACAGTGAATTGAATTTTTTTTAGCTTTCAATTTAGATCTTAAATATCTTTAAATTCATTTATTTCCAGTCTTTTAATCTCATCTTCACTGAAGAGAAATAAGTTGTCACGCTGTAGAACGTGCAGTTCACACAGTGACTTTGTGGAAAGAGCAAAAGCGCTGTCACAAAAACGGCTGAGTCAGGCAGGGATATATTCAGCTGTTGTTACCTTCATCCCTTTATAAATTCTATGGCTGTCACCATGACACAATAGATAGTTATGAAATGTCTGTATCACAAATGTTCACGTCTTCCCGGATTTGACATTACCGATTGACTTTACCCTTGATTTACCCACTGACAGTGTGCTGTATACAGAGCAGGACATGCTTACCCTTGCAGACCACCTGATGTCGCTCTCGGTTTTTATGAGAGTTCACACTGTCAGTGCTTTAGTTTTTTGTGCTGTCTTGTTGAATTTTAGTTTTGTCTTCCTGTTTGATGTTTGTGGTACCGATTTGTCCTTGTCCATGTTTGAATACTCAAGTAATTACAAAAGCTTTTCAAACTTTCACCTTGGTACTGGTTGAGGGTTAGAGAAGGTACATGTACCATTGTTCTCAATTGGTTTTGTCTCAGGGTTAGAAAATGACAATAACCAATTAGTAACCTAACAGCTCTTTCAAAACATATGCCTGACTGACCGTGTGGCGGGTGCTGTATACAGAGCAGGACATGCTTACCCTTCCGGAGCACCTAATGTCACTCTGTTTTTGAGAGTTCAAACTGTTAGTGCTTTATTTTTTTTTTGTGTTGTATATGTGGTGTTCGTGTGTTTTGTGGGCGTGTGGTGTCTATAGTCTCCCGTCTTCTTGTGTTCTTGTGTTTGCCTTGTCTCTGTACTTTGATTTATGTAATCTCGTGCTTTGTTCCTTCGGTACTCTACTGTCGTTGTTTAGTACGTTCTATGACATTAAAGCTTCCATTCCCATCAATTTTTTTTCAGTTTTTTTCTTTATAAATATTTTTGAATTTCGTTATTTTTGTATATATTTTTATGATTTTGAATATCGGTAAACATTCAGAAATGAAAAATATTCGTTGAAAAATGACAAAAACGGGTATAATTTCTCATGTGTACACTTTGTTTAATTACTATTGTCTAAATTTATGTAAATTCTAAAACCTAGGGATTAACTCACTCCATCGTAGTTTCGTCCTTATCAATATTTGATATTGCTGATTATTCGGATTTCGTTTGATTTTATGCATTTTACACAATTTTTGAGATTATGGATTTCCTTTGTTTGGGTTCTAGTGCTGCTGATGAGGAATAAATTTCCGAAATGGCCATACAGCTCATTAAAATTATTGAGTTGGAGTAAACATATGTGTTATGGTCTCATGTTCATTTACCCCATATCCTTTCGTAAAATATATAAAACGGATTGCTTCATGTCATGTAACTAGCTACCGGGCAGAAAGTGTCCAGCAGACTTAATTAGGCTGAATGGTACACTGGCAGGAAAAAAATGACAGTAAAATTCAGGTGGCACGTCAATTAGTTCGTTAAAGCATTGATTTGTTTGTTTTATCATCAGTTCTTTTTCACCGTAATTTCATTTCAACTAAAACGAATTCGATATAAGATCATGGCCGATTTCTAACAAGTTAGTCTTATGCTTAGGGTTATGTTAAGAATTCGAATTAAGAAAATTCTGTATTTCTTTTTATAATATATTTATTCAATATAATTCTTTCAAGTTGAATAAATGATATCAAATTTTAACACTCAAGTTTGCAGTTTCAAAACGGAAAATTTTTTAAAATATTTTTCATATACTTTTTAATTTGGATTTTTCTTATCGTTAGCGACAGCATCGTTGTTATAACAGAGGAATGCGTGTAGGAACCACTGTTCTAATTAAGCTGATGTAAACCAATCTTCATATTTTTTAATAGAATAATAATCCAGACGACACTCTATCATAGCTTAATTTATCATTTTTTCTGTTTCAGTCATTTCTGCATAATGAACAAATCTACCACCTTAGTTATTTTGATATGTGGCTTTGTAAGTTTTATGGTGTCTATGTTCTTTGTAATCAATAAAAGACAATATGTTGTCGAAAGTTCAACAGTCGGAAAAGTCGACGCCGAGATGCCAACAAATGATAACAGAAACACTTGGTTTATTCACCAACTAAAAGATAACAAGAACTATATAAAAGATATGGAATATCTTAATAAACAGAAGGTAGAAATGGACGATCCAAGACTAATAAAACTGATACGAAATTACTGGATAGAAAATCCTTCGGAAGAACCATATAACTTGGAGCTTCCGAACAAAATGGACACGTCTATGGGTCAAGCGGCTATTGTAGATAATAAATTGAAATATAAAGTAAGTTCTGTACATTATGAAACATATATCTATGTGATAAATATTATATTTGTATAGCATGGTAGTATTAATGTGTTCTAAGTGTAGCATGTTAATACTGCTTAATGTTTTCATGTGCTTGTATGATCTATATCCCCAAAGATCTCTTTACGTTTTTACTGATTTGTAATGTAGCATTTCACGAATATCAGTGTCTGGCAAATTCGGAATTTTGCATTATAAGAATGTCAAATTTAACCTATCAGTGTCTGGCAAATTGAATTTTGCATTATAAGAATGTCAAATTTAACCTTTCATGTTTATTGGACATATGAACAACGGCAGTGGATTACCGAAAAAAAAGGAGTGGTTCATACGACATTCGAACTCCTTCGACAAGGCGAAAACAAAAATACAAAAACCAATGACGTTGGACAGCAACAAATAAAAACGTAATATTCAAAAGCAAGGCACTCACAGTGTGAACTCTCATGAACTTGATGAAACTGAGAGTGACATGAGGTGTCTGGAAGGTTAAGCATGTCCTGCTCTGTTAAAGGCATCCGTCTCACTACAAGTGAGTCAATCTAGGTAAATGTCATAATCGGTTTAGTCCAATCCGGGAAGACGTGAATCTAGCTGAAAATGTCCACTTTCATTTGAGACACTGACACGTCATATCTTTCTATGATGTTATGTTGACGGCCATGAAATTAACATAGGCTGAACAAATCACTAAATCAGTTTAATTATACATACTTTTTTATAACTGTTTTTATACATTTGTTTCTGTAATGCAGAAAACTTTTTCCATTGGGTAAACTCCTCTTCCACTTGGTCACAAGCATTTGTTTTATATCTAAACTTTACTGTTTTTATCAAAATTCTAACCACTTAAACATACTAAGGCTTCATTCTGTGTATGGCACTCGGTAGATGTCCTTGGTAATGGATTTGGCTTCCTATTTCGATATTTTTGGAAATGAGTACTTCTTTTTGGACTGCTTTTGGATTATGGCCTTCTATATTATTTGATTTTAATGCTGCTGATGAGAGGTTACTCCTTGCAACACGTGTACAGCATAACGAAATTTACTGTTTTTTATGCAACTTCGGCATTTTTGTACTTTCATCTTTCTTTATATTTAGGTGTTGAATTCATTCTAGTTTTCAAATTTCCATGCTTAGTACATACTTAGTAATGCGACTACTCTATCTTAACTCTTATTTTAGCCTATCAGTTCATAAGGTTTATGTATAATTTGTCTGTTAACTATTTCTCAATAACTTTTACCCTCTTTTCATTCCACTTAGGTCATTTTCCGCCTGTTTCAGTTCATGATCCCTTTTTCATTTTTAATGGAAACCTTTCAGTTAATTTGTAAATCATTTCTTTATCTTACAAATTATTGTAAAAATGACCATTCTTTTTTCACCAGGAATATGTTTAGATAACAATGATTCACAAGTTATTCTTCTTTGAGGGTGGTAAAGGGTTATTTTCGTGCAACGTTTTTGGCGTTCTATAAATTCGTGCTTTTGCGCTTGAAGAACGGTAACCACTTTTTATCTAATATTTTTAAAGATAAAGCATCAACACAGAAAATTTCATAACCAAATATAACAGGAGACATGTTACTTTGCATTATTGTATATCTAATTATGTGATCCAAAGCCCTAGACATGGTGCTACAGATGACTTTCACTCATTCATAACTGTATTTCTAAAATCTATATTCAATATATTGTCGGTCTCAGACGCTTTCAGATGAACATATAAATAATATCATGCCCTGCATTATATCAAGAATGTCTATAATCCAACATATAGATATTTTGCTAGAATGGTCTTAAGCTCTAGACGGGTACAAAACTAGCCATTTGTGTTTACGGCCATTGTTAGTTGACATTAAATTGTGTTTGCAATACTCAATACTATGTCAAAGTTGGTTTTCTCAAAGCTTCCGTGGTAGTGGACGTGTAGGTATCGAGCGGTTCAACAAGAACAAGAAATTATAACATATTTGATTCGAGTTAAAGGGTAATGTCATTGTAACGAAATATGACATCAAATGGAGAATGCAATGGAAAAGGGTAGAACATAGTACAGTTTGTAGCAAATGATTTAGTCATAGAAGCATCTCTTTCGATCGTAAGAAAAGCAAAAGGAAGCGTAGTAAACCGATATTCAAGTCTCATAGCAGAAAGAAATACGAGAAATACAGGTATGAATCATGGAAGGTCATCTATAGCACCATGTCTTGTTCTTTGGATCACAGGACCAGCTAGGTCATAAAATATACAATAATGCAAAGTTGTCTCCTATTACAGTGTTTTAATGAAATTTTCTGTGTTAATACACAAATGCTTTATCTTTAAAAATGTGAAATAAAATTTAGGGGTCACAGTTCATTTATGCGCAAAAGTCAATCATTTAGAACTAGGCATTGATCACAATACACCAGGAAGTGCTACATACAAACGAGTTTCGTTTGACAAAGAGGACATCATTGCCAATGTCCTCCTTAATATTCATACTAAACAATTATAACAACCAAGACCTGCCATCCCTATGTTGGGTACCAAAATTACACAAAATCTATATAAGGAAAGATACATCGTAGGATCTTTATCTTGCTCAACTATTGAAAAATAAATTGTTGTATTATACTATAAATCCTTTTTTTCAAAAACCAATTAAAAAGGAAGAGTATGCTATGATGAAAAATTTCCACATTTGGAGGTGCTATTTATCAACAACAAATTGGCATATCAATGGGCATTAATTGTGCTTCTTGCAGACTCGTTTTATATTCACATGGGACTTAATGTCTTCAGGAACTCTTAAAAGATAAAAATAAAAGATACTAGATCCTTCAATCTCGCTTATGAGATATACTGATGATGTTCTCTCCATCAATAATGTATCTTTTGCTAAATGGATCCCATTAATATATCCACCAGAAGAAGAGATAAAGGAAACGACAGAAACCCCCCAATCTACACCTGTTTTGGACTTACATCTCAAATTTGACGAATAATGGTTATCTCACTTCTAAAATTTTAACAAAACGGACGATTTTTATGCCAAATTATCAATTTCCTCCTGCTTACAAAGTGTGTGGTTCACAGAACAACGGCAGTAGAATACCGAAGGAACAAAGCACAAGATTA
>MJUU01005778.1:21074-32838 GCA_002080025.1 Modiolus philippinarum
ACATACCTCCCATTTATGGGATGTTCCCTCTGGCTCGTATTTATACATAGACATACCTCCCATTTATGGGATGTTCCCTCTTGCTCGGATTTATACATAGACATACCTCCCATTTATGGAATGTTCCCTCTGGCCCGCATTTATACATAGACATACCTCCAATTTATGTAATGTTCCCTCTGGCTCACATTTATACATAGACATACATCCCATTTATGTGAGGTTCCCTCTGGCCCGCATTTATACATAGACATACCTCCAATTTATGGGATGTTCCCTCTGGCTCGCATTTATAGATAGACATACCTCCTGTTTATGTGATATCACCTCTCTCCAGCTTAATACATATATAGGCTTATATTCCCTACGTGATATTCTTTCTAAACTCCGTATAATATATTATTATATAATATTCCCTCTAATCCGCATTCATATTAATTTATAGACATTTTTTTCTATTTATTTGATATTCTATCACATTCTCATGAAATTGAATGCAAAATTTCCATTGATGGGATCTTCCCTCTGGCCCGCATTTATATATGAATACATACATCTCATTTATGGGATTTGCTTTTTGACCCTCATTAAATTCAGTGCATAGCTTAAATTTATGAGATATTCCTATTAGAAAGAATTCAAATGTACAGACCTGCCTCACATTAATTAGATATTCTTTCAGATCATTATGATATCGGGGGTATAACTCCCATTTATGGGATTTTCCCTCTGGCCCGCATTCATATATAAAGGCATCCCTCCCAATTATGAGATTTGCTCTTTGATCCTCATAATATACAGTGCATAACTCCCGTCCTCTGTAAAATTTCATACATATACAGACCCACGTTCCCTTTATGTGATATTCTCCGCGAATCCAGCAGAATACAAAGAATAGCTCCAAATTATATTGTCTTATCTGTGGTCACTTTCATATAAAAATACCTCCCATTTATGGGCTTTTAGATATTCTGTGGGATCCTCATGGTATCCAAAGCATAGCTCTGCTTTATTGGATGTTCCGTCTGCTCCTCATTTATATATATCTATATAGACATACCTCTGACTTACGGGATTAGCATGCTCTCAGACGCTCATAATATACAAAGTATAGCTCCCATTTAAAGAATGTTCCTTCTGGCCAGGTCTCATCTTTATATACACACCTACCCTTCATGGGACATTCTCTGCAACCTTTTGGGTAAACAACTGATAGATCCAAATTATTGGATAGTCCCTCTTCCATTATTTCATAAGTATGTAGGCATATCTCCCACTTATGGGATATGATCTTTGATCCTCATAATGAAAAGACATAGCTCCAATTTCCGGGATGTTCCCTCTGGCTTGCATTCATATATATATAGAGATACTTACCATTTAGCAGATAATTTGTCGGACCCTCATAGTATACCAAGCATAGCCGCACTTTATAGGATATTATCTCTAGCCTGCATTCATATTAATTGACATACAGCCTTTTTATTAGATGTTCTTTCTGATCCTTAAACCATCATCGCATAGCTCCCCTTTATGGGATGTTCTCTCTGCCCTGTGTTTATATATATTCATACCTCCCATTTATGGGATATGCCCTTTGACCGTCATAATATACAAAGCATACCTCCAGTTTATGGGATGTTCCATCTTGCCCTCTTTCAAATGTATAGACTTAACTCCTATTTAATCAATAGATCAATCAGAAAGAAAATCTAATAAATTGTCATTGAAAATGTATTGCTATTTACAAATAAAAAACAATTATTAAAACATATTTTTTCTCTGACAATCATAAAATACTAATTTGTGGAATGTTCCCTCTTGTCAACTTTCATGTAAATAATAACATCTCCCTTCTTGCGATATTCTCTCTGACGTTCTTTGTATACACACATTGCTCCAAATGATATGATATTCTGTCGGATTTTCATAGTATCGAAAGCGTAACTCCAATTTATGGGATGTTCCCTCTGGCCCGCATTATACACAGACATACCTCCCATTTATGGGATGTTCCCTCTTTCTCGTATTTATACATAGACATACCTCCCATTTATGGAATGTTCCTTTTGGCTCGCATTTATACATAGACATACCTCTCATTTATGGGATGTTCCCTCTGGCCCGCATTTATACATAGACATACCTCCCATTGATGGGATGTTCCCTCTGGCTCGGATTTATACATAGACATACCTCCCATTTATGGGATGTTCCGTCTGGCTCGCATTTATACATAGATATACCTCCCATTTATGGGATGTTCCCTCTGGCTCGCATTTATAGATAGACATACCTCCTGTTTATGTGATATCACCTCTCTCCAGCTTAATACATATATAGACCTATGTTCCCTACGTGATATTCTTTCTAAACTCCGTATAATATATAGAATATTCCCTCTAATCCGCATTCATATTAATTTATAGACATTTTTTTCTATTTACTAGATATTCTATCACATTCTCATGAAAATGAATGCATAACTTCCATTTATGGGATGGTCCCTCTTGCCCGCATTTATATATAAATACATACATCTCATTTATGGGATTCGCTTTTTGACCCTCATTAAATTCAGTGCATAGCTCGAATTTATGAGATATTCCTATTAGAAAGAATTCAAATGTACAGACCTGCCTCACATTAATTAGATATTCTATCAGATCATTATGATATCGGGGGTATAACTCCCATTTATGGGATTTTCCCTCTGGTCCGCATTCATATATCAAGGCATCCCTCCCAATTATGAGATTTGCTCTTTGTTCCTCATAATATACAGTGCATAACTCCCGTTTGTTTGAGCTCTCCTCTGTAAAATTCCATACATATACAGACCAACGTTCCCTTTACGTGATATTCTCCGCGAATCCAGCAGAATACAAAGAATAGCTACAAATTATATTGTCTTATCTGTGGTCACTTTCATATAAAAATACCTCCCATTTATGGGCTTTTAGATATTCTGTGGGATCCTCATGGTACCCAAAGCATAGCTCTGCTTTATTGGATGTTCCGTCTGCTGCTCATTCATATATATCTATATAGACATACCTCTGACTTACGGGATTAGCATGCTCTCAGACGCTCATAATATACAAAGTATAGCTCCCATTTAGAGAATGTTCCTTCTGGCCAGCTCTCATCTTTATATACACACCTACCCTTCATGGGACATTCTCTGCAACCTTTTGGGTAAGCAACTGATAGCTCCAAAGTATTGGATATTCCCTCTTCCATTATTTCATAAGTATATAGACATATCTCCCACTTATGGCATATGATCTTTGATCCTCATAATGAAAAGACAGAGCTCCAATTTCCAGGATGTTCCCTCTGGCTTGCATTCATATATATATAGAGATACTTACCATTTAACAGATAATTTGTCGGACCCTCATAGTATACCAAGCATAGCCGCACATTATAGGATATTCTCTCTAGCCTGCATTCATATTAATTGACATACCTCCTTTTTATTAGATGTTCTTTCTGATCCTAAAAGCATCATCGCATAGCTCCCATTTATGGGATGTTCTCTCTGCCCTGTGTTTATATATATTCATACCTCCCATTTATGGGATATGCCTTTTGACCGTCATGATATACAAAGCATACCTCCAGTTTATGGGATGTTCCATCTTGCCCTCATTAAAATGTATAGACATAACTCCTATTTAATCAATAGATCAATCAGAAAGAAAATCTAATAAATTGTCATTGAAAATGTATTGCTATTTACAAATAAAAAACAATGATTAAAACATATTTTTTCTCTGACAATCATAAAATACTAATTTGTGGGATGTTCCCTCTTGTCAACTTTCATGTAAATAATAACACCTCCCTTCTTGCGATATTCTCTCTGACGTTCTTTGTATACACACATTGCTCCAAATGATATGATATTCTGTCGGATTTTCATAGTATCGAAAGCGTAACTCCAATTTATGGGCTGTTCCCTCTGGCCCGCATTATACATAGACATACCTCCCATTTGTGGGATGTTCCCTCTGGCTCGCATTTATACATAGACATACCTCCCATTTATGGGATGTTCCCTCTGGCACGCGTTTATACATAGATATACCTCCCATTTATGGGATGTTCCCTCTGGCTCGCATTTTTTCATAGACATACCTCCCGTTTATGGGATGTTCCCTCTGGCTCGCATTTATAGATAGACATACCTCCTGTTTATGTGATATCACCTCTCTCCACTTTAATACATATTTAGACCTATGTTTCCTACGTGATATTCTCTCTAAACTCCGTATAATATATAGGTATTCCCTCTGGTCCGCATTCTTATTATAGACATTTTTCCTATTTATTAGATATTCTATCACATCCTCATGAAATCGAATGCATAACTTCCATTGATGGTATGTTCCCTCTGGTCCGCATTTATATATAAATACATACATCCCATTTATGGCATTTGTTCTTTGACCCTCATTAAATTCAGTGCATAGCTCTAATTTATGAGATATTCCCATTAGAAAGAATTCAAATGTATAGAACTACCTCACATTAATTAGATATTCTATCAGATCATTATGATATCGGAGGTTTAAAAAAAACTTTAAAATTAAGTTAAATTTACAGAATTTGATAATTGAGCAATTATTATATGATTTAATTCATTCAAGGGAAAAGGAATAATATCAAGATCCATTCTTGATTGCTTTCGAAAAATCGTGTGCGCATCCTATCAATGTATTTGCATATTTTTTTCTCCCACAGAATCAAAAGTTTGTGGTTATCCTGGGTTATTTTATTTTCGTGTTTCCTCGATTATTTTAATCTTTTGTTTTGCATTTATGATTTTCTTGGTTATTTTCGAGTGTTAGTTTGTATATTCTTGTGTGCTTTATGTATTAGGTGTTTGTATGGACCCTTGTAAACTTATTTCGAACTCAATGACACTTTACTCAATAAATGACAGAAAATATTTTTCGAGTTAAATCTAACTCGACTTTTACTCGAATTGTGACTCTAACTCCAACTCAAATTCGACTGCTATCCAAGCCTACAACTACACAAACTATATATTGAGTTATTTATATAAGACAGAGTGGGGAAACTGACAATAAAATCATAATCAGAGCATCTGTTTCGAATAGCATTGATTTATCTCGGATGAGTAAAATGGTGCACATTTTATGCTGGAAATAAAACATGTATAGCGATGTGAACAACCAGCACACATCCCTGATCTACTTTTAAGTCATTAGCCATTACCTCAGAAATAATACAAGAACACAAATGTTGAAATCAATCTTCACTTGACTTTTAACTCAAATCTTGACGCTTTCTTGACGCTAACTCGAGAAACGTAACTCGATATATGGTACTAGAAAAGCAACAATTCGAGTTAGATATACAGTTGGGTGCTGACGCAACATTCCATCCAAGTGCACTCCAAAAGCGTTCCTTGCGTGCACTTCGCGTGCACTTGAAAGTGATTCCATGACAGCCTGGAGTGAACTTGTGACCACTTTCAAGTGCACTTCAAAAGAAGATGCGATCGCGGGAGTGGTCGCAAAGTGCACTTGAAGTGAACTTCGTGGCAGCTTTGGATTACTCTTAGCGATTGGTCAGTTCAAAACACGTGACGTGACGTGACGAAATTAACTTTAAACAAATAGTATTAAAACTCGATGACTTAACTCTCTTTTTAATCTACTTTTTATAATAAATAAAAACCAAAATGCCATTATAAATTATAGCGTTCTTTTGTTTTATTTATATATTCCATGTTTACGTCACATTATATTCTACATAAATCTTTCAAAAAAGGGTATTTCACCCCCGATTTCACCGAAGTCTATGTTCATGCTTGAGACATTAAATTCATATGTTGTTTCAAAAAAACTTTCTCGCAATACCAAATTTATACATCGATTTGCAAAAATGACCTCAAAAGTTTGAGATATTATTTCTCAGTGCTTATTTTATTTTCGCAACACAACATTTGTATGTATTTCTCCCAATTACCTTATAAGATTGAAATATTTTGCAGTTTAGCTGTTTTCCTATCTCGCAATAAATTTATGCACCTTTTCTCAAAAATGAATCCAAAAGTGGGAGATATTATATGTTGGTGCTTATTTCAATTGTCGCATGTATTTTTCCCAAAATTACCTTATAAGATTGAAATATTTTGCATTTCAGCTTTTTTCCTTTATCGCGATACCAAATTTATAAATCTTTTGTCAAAAATGACCTCAGAAATGGGAGATATTATATGTCGGTGCTTATTTCAATTGTCGCGACACAACATTTATATGTATTTTTCCCAAAAATAACTTATAAGATTGAAATATTTTGCATTTCAGCTTTTTTCCTTTCTTGCGATACCAAATTTATACATCTTGTGTCAAAAATGACCTCAGAAGTTGGAGATATTATATGTCGGTGCTTATTTCAATTGTCGCAACACAACATTTATATGTATTTTTCCCAAAATTACCTTATAAGATTGAAATATTGTGCATTTCAGTTTTTTTCCTTTCTTGTGATACCAAATTTATACATCTTTTGTCAAAAATTACCTCAGAAGTGGGAGATATTATAATTCGGTGCTGATTTCAATTGTCGCGACACAACATTTAGATGTATTTTTCCCAAAAATAACTTATAAGATTGAAATATTTTGCATTTCAGCTTTTTTCCTTTCTCGCGATACCAAATTTATACATTTTTGTCAAATATGACCTCAGTTGGAGATATTATATGTTGGTGCTTATTTTAATTGTCGGGACACAACATTTACATGCATTTTTCCCAAAATTACCTGATAAGATTGAAATATATTGAATTTCAGCTTCTTTCCTTTCTCGCAATGCCAAATTTATACATCTTTTGTCAAAAATGACCTGATAAGTGGGAGATATTATATGTCGGTGCTTATTTCAATTGTCGTGACACAACATTTATATTAATTTTTCCCAAAATTACCTTATAAGATTGAAATATTTTGCATTTCAGCTTTTTTCCTTTATTGCGATACCAAATTTATACATCTTTTGTCAAAAATGACCTTAGAAGTGGGAGATATTATATGTCGGTGCTTATTTCAATTGTCGCGACACAACATTTATATGTAATTTTCCGAAAATTACCTTATAAGATTGAAATATTTTGCATTTCAGCTTTTTTCCTTTATCGCAATACCAAATTTATACATTTTTGTCAAGAATGACCACAGAAGTTGGAGATATTATATGTCCATGCTTATTTCAATTGTCGCAACACAACATTGACATGAATTTTTCCCAAAATTACCTTAAAGGATTGAAATATTTTGCATTTCAGTTTTTTCCTTTCTTGCGATGCCAAATTTATACATCTTTTGTCAAAAATGACCTAATAAGTGGGAGATATTATATGTCCTTGCTTATTTCAATTGTCGAGACACAACATTTATATGTATTTTTCCCAAAATTACCTTATAAGATTGAAATATTTTGCATTTCAGCTTTTTTCCTTTATCGCGATACCAAATTTATTCATCTTTTGTCAAACATGACCTCAGAAGTGGGAGATATTATATGTGGGTGCTTATTTCAATTGTCCTGACACAACATTTATGTGTATTTTTCCCAAAAATAACTTATAAGATTGAAATATTTTGCATTTCAGCTTTTTTCCTTTCTCGCGATACCAAATTTATACATCTTTTGTCAAAAATGACCTCAGAAGTTGGAGATATTATATGTCGGTGCTTCTTTCAATTGTCATAACACAACATTTATATGTATTTTTCCCAAAATTACCTTATAAGATTGAAATATTGTGCATTTCAGGTTTTTTCCTTTCTTGTGATACCAAATTTATACATCTTTTGTCAAAAATGACCTCAGAAGTAGGAGATATTATATGTCGGTTCTTATTTCAATTGTCGCGATACAACATTTATATGTATTTTTCCCAAAAATAACTTATAAGATTGAAATATTTTGCATTTCAGCTTTCTTCCTTTCTCGCGATACCAAATTTATACATTTTTGTCAAAAATGACCTCAGAAGTTGGAGATATTATATGTCGGTGCTTATTTCAATTGTCGTGACACAACATTTACATGTATTTTTCCCAAAATTACCTGATAAGATTGAAATATTTTGCATTTCAGCTTTTTTCCTTGCTCCGGATGCCAAATTTATACATCTTTTGTCAAAAATGACCTAATAAGTGGGAGATATTATATGTCGGTGCTTATTTCAATTGTCATGACATAACATTTATATGTATTTTTCCCAAAATTACCTTATGAGATTGAAATATTTTGCATTTCAGCTTTTTTCCTTTATCGCGATATCAAATTTATTCATCTTTTGTCAAAAATGACCTCAGAAGTGGGAGATATTATATGTCGGTGCTTATTTCAATTGTCGAGACACAACATTTATATGTATTTTTCCAAAAATTACCTTATAAGATTGAAATATTTTGCATTTCAGCTTTCTTCCTTTCTCGCGATACTAAATTTATACATCTTTTGTCAAAAATGACCTCAGAAGTTGGAGATATTATATGTCAATGCTTATTTCAATTGTCGCGACACAACATTTATATGTATTTTTCCAAAAATTACCTTATAAGATTGATATATTTTGCATTTCAGCTTTTTCCTTTCTTGTGATGCCAAATTTATACCTTTTTTGTCAAAAATGACCTCAGAAGTTGGAGATATTATATGTCAATGCTTATTTCAATTGTCGCAACACAACAATTATATGTATTTTTCCCAAAATTAGCTTATAAGATTGAAATATTTTGCATTTCAGCTGTTTTCCTTTCTCGCGATACAAAATTTATACATCTTTTGTCAAAAATGACCTCAGAAGAGGGTGATATTATATGTCAGTGCTAATTTCAATTGTCGCGACACAACATTTATATGTACTTTTCCCAAAAATAACTTATAAGATTGAAATATTTTGCATTTCAGCTTTTTTCCTTTCTCGCGATACTAAATTTATACATCTTTTGTCAAAAATGACCTCAGAAGTTAGAGATATTATATGTCAATGATTATTTCAATTTTCGCGACACAACATTTATATGTATTTTTCCCAAAATTAGCTTATAAGATTGAAATATTTTGCATTTCAGCTTATTTCCTTTCTCGCGATACCAAATTTATACATCTTTTGTCAAAAATGACCTCAGAAGAGGAAGATATTATATGTCAGTGCTAATTTCAATTGTCGCGACACAACATTTATATGTATTTTTCCCAAAAAATAACTTATAAGATTGAAATATTTTGCATTTCAGCTTTTTTCCTTTCTCCCGATACCAAATTTATACATCTTTTGTCAAAAATGACCTCAGAAGTGGAGATATTATTTCAATTGTCATGACACAACATTTATATGTATTTTTCCCAAAATTACCTTATAAGATTGAAATATTGTTCATTTCAGGTTTTTTCCTTTCTTGCGATACCAAATTTAGACATCTTTTGTCAAAAATGACCTCAGAAGTGGGAGATATTATATGTCGGTGCTTATTTCAATTGTTGCGACACAACATTTAGATGTATTTTTCCCAAAAATAACTTATAAGATTGAAATATTTTGCATTTCAGCTTTTTTCCTTTCTAGTGATACCAAATTTATACATTTTTGTCAAAAATGACCTCAGAAGTTGGAGATATTATATGTTGGTGCTTATTTCAATTGTCGGGACACAACATTTACATGCATTTTTCCCAAAATTACCTGATTAGATTGAAATATTTTGCATTTCAGCTTTTTTCCATTCTCGCGATACTAAATTTATACATCTTTTGTCAAAAATGACCACAGAAGTTGGAGATATTATATGTCAATGCTTATTTCAATTGTCGCGACACAACATTTATATGTATTTTTCCCAAAATTAGCTTATAAGATTGATATATTTTGCATTTCAGCTTATTTCCTTTCTCGCGATACCAAATTTATACATCTTTTGTCAAAAATGACCTCAGAAGAGGGATATATTATATGTCAGTGCTAATTTCAATTGTCGCGACACAACATTTATATGTATTTTTACCAAAAATGACTTATAAGATTGAAATATTTTGCATTTCAGCTTTTTTCTTTCTCGCGATACCAAATTCATACATCTTTTGTCAAAAATGACCTCAGAAGTGGGAGATATTATATGTTGGTGCTTATTTCAATTGTTGCGACACAACATTTATATGTATTTTTCCCAAAATTACCTGATAAGATTGAAATATTTTGCATTTCAGCTTTTTTCCTTTATCGTGATACCAAATTTATTCATCTTTTGTCAAAAATGGCCTCAGAAGTGGGAGATATTATATGTCGGTGCTCATTTCAATTGTCGCGACACAACATTTATATATATTTTTTTCCAAAATCACCTTATAAGACTGAAGTATTTTGCAGTTTAGCTGTTTTCCTTTCTCCCGATACCAAATTTATGCATCTTTTGTCAAAAATGAATCCAAAAGTTGGAGATATTATATGTTGGTGCTTATTTTAATTGTCGCATGTATTTTTCCCAAAATTACTTATATAAAACTTCTTTGAAAAGATGTGATAAAGTAAAATATTTTAAAAAATGAATTATTTTGGTTATTTGTAAAGATTTAGTATAAACCATATAATGAAAACCTTACTTTCTCAAACATATTGATATAAAGATTTACAAAAAGCTATATCGTAACATATAAAACTTCTTCAAAGGATATAATAAGTAATATTTTTTTTTGAAAAAAGAATTATTTTGGTTATTTGTAAAGATTTAGTATACACGTCAATATCCATTTTTGTAGCGGGAAAATATTATCTGACATGTTTTATATTTAACAATATTTTATACATAACTGCATGGGTATTTTTTTCGCATTTGCTTATCCAATAGAACGCTACGTGGGAATATATTTTTATTCCCTCGGCTATCGCTTTAAATTCGATCTAACTATACTACTCAACAAAAGAAACGATACACAGTTAATTTTGTAAATATTTTTGTATTTCACAATTTAAAGTTAACTTTTTATTTTAGTGTATTAATGTATTCAACGCCAAGAAGCATTTGTTTATTCCATTTTCAGATCTATTTCGAACCGGATACGACGAAAATCCGGAATGGAATTTTTTCGCCCTATGATCGAGTTTGCCGTTAACGGACGGATGATTAAAATTGTTTGATGTCAATAATCGGGACACTTCATCAGATTAACAATTTGCCATTTCAAAAAGTTGAAATTAATGTCTCATTTCGATGCCCCGTTCAATCAAAAATCAACGTGAACAATGGATTATCGCGATCAGACCTTCGATCTTGATTTTTGCACTCTCAATTAATCGTTATGCGAAAAGAAGAACAAACTAAGGAGTTTTGATTAATCTGAAGCAAATGTGCCCATCAAATGATTAGTCACGTGACAGCGGGGCCTGTGAGACGTCACAAACGTCAACATCGCGTAACACGCTTTTACACTTATGAGAACGGAAGTTGAAATCGGAAAGTAGGTCTGAGGGATTCATGATCGACATAACAACATAATCTGTAAGTCAGCCGGTTCGAAAATGTGATGCTTTGGTAAAAAGAAAATATAGACATTCTCACTATTTAGGTCTGCAAAAAGAAATTCCGGATAATGACCTTGGCCGTGACCGGAGAGTGTTCAGAATTTTAAGAGAAATTTTTGGGCATAAAGTTAAATCTTATGTGCAAAAACTACATTTCATCTACGAGTTGTGGTTCTCTGCTGGAAATTTAAATGTT